>OX411309.1:121564842-121855747 GCA_948150685.1 Rhaphigaster nebulosa | reverse complement strand
GAAACCTCAACTCGGCTGATATTTTGAACCAAAATGACGGATGGTGGTCGAGTTCCGAGGATCATCCAGAGACGACCTGTGGCTTTGGTGACAAATTAAAAAAAAAAATCTTCAAGTAGTCTCGTAGAAAAGCCGCGGACGGCGGCGCATAAAACCTCTTATCGGTCGCCATTTTGTTCAAAATGGCTCATGGTGATGTCGGGTTCCAAGGATCATGTGTGACTTTGGATTCAATATTTTTAACAAATTTTTATATATTTTTACAAATGTCCTTTCTTCTCCTAGCCTTGGTACATTTGATTTCTATAAAATAGAAGTTAACCCGCTAAGGATTTCAAATTAAAAGTGAATTTTGAGCACCACATTATAAGAATAAAATAAATAGGGAGCCTCAAAACTTGTCTGCCAAAGTGATGAGAGTTATGATTAACGCCAATGGATATCTTCAAACAGAAATATCCTATTTAGAGGGGTTAGCGATTTTTTTTTCTTGGCCGATTACAAAGGTTCACTATTGAAAATAATAAACCAATGTGTTTTAAAATATCAACCATCACTGAACTCGACTCCTTGGCTCACAAAGGTAACGGTAAAGATTCCAGCTCGGCCGAACATTCACTACATGGCAACATTATACATAGCCGCGAGCTGACCAGCAGGCATTCATTACAGCCTAGAACATCCAACTCTTCAATTTGTCTCATCTGATTATAATACACATTAAAGGTCCGTTAGCGACTAGACGAGGAACCCACATCTTGAGACGGTCCCTAATTAAATTTATAATTCGCAAGCGGGTTCCCCATTAACTATACCGGTAATTCGATCCCGAAGAACCGGTCGAAGACTGCAAAAAAATCTAAGAGGATGCGGAACTGCATCTTGCAGTGCCTTCGGCGATCAACGGACTGGATGCAGGCAGGATATGGCCTGTCCATATCTGTACCCCCAGCATTCGAGCCAGCGAGGCTATAATTTATCTCATGAGCTATTATGGAGAAGGATATTTCGAAATGTGTCGCCTTGTTAGCGGGAAGGGTCTTTATCGAGAAATGTTAATTAGGCCTGCCATAACTCTATAACAATAGCCAGGGTGAGGAAAAAATTGTTTGCAAAGCAGAAAATGGAATGGATACCAACTAGTTTTAGATTCTATTAAATGGACAGTTGACATTTTAAACATTTATATACAACAGTAAAATTCTCTAAATACAGAAAAAAGTTATAACTTTCACTAAAGCAACGTTATAATTTATAGTGGAGCATATTTTTCTAAATCAATATTACATTTCAACACATTTACCGCTTTATTTGAGCAGTAAATCATCTCAATATGGCTTAGTATAACTCAAATAAATAAACCAACATTGACCAACGAAATGGTGACTAGTTATTTACTGGCATGCGAGATATTTACCTTGTTTTTGGAATCTTCTAATAATACACAAATACTAAATATATTTATAGTAATATATAAATACAGAAAAAAAAACTAATAAATTTGAGTTTTCGAGACACCTATATATTTTATTGATTAGCCATCCAGTTATCTTACGAATCGCTTAGGAACTTAGAAACCTGACGAATCGCTGGTGTCACAAGAAAATATCCCTTACGTGCCATCAAATATCGAATGCGATTTCTATATTTTATATAGAAAAATATAATTTACAGGAGATATATATATATATATATATATATATATATATATATATATATATATATATATATATGGGACATTTGATGGCACATAAGATTTTCTTGTGACAACGACGAAATTAAATCTCTTAAGAAAAAAGTTCCCATATTCGCAAATTAGGATACTATTTGATAATACTGTTTATGGTTTAATAACCATAAACAGCATTATCAAATACACATGGAGTAGGAGGAAATGTTAAAACTCTACCATTTGGTTCATATATTTCTATTAATTCAAAATTTAATATTACCTCATTCACTCCAATAATTAACCTCCTCACATGTACCGTGATTCTAAGTATGTCAATCAAATTTATTCGAAGCATCAAAATGAGTAACAAAGTTTTCTGTAAGTTATTTCAATGACAGGATTGATGAAATATGATAATAATGATAAAGCGAATTGTTACTGAGCAAATGTTTAAAAATAACTGAAAATAGTAGATCCTCCGGAATGATTCAAATACAAAATTTCACGTATAACAACGCGTGCCATTGCAACAGTTTCAAGTTTAAAAGGTCCATTTAAGGCCAATGCAAAAGATGAGAATGGCATAAGAATAGTATTTCAGATTATGAGAACGAAGGTTGTCGTTTGCTTTAAGCATTCATTAATAAACAGATGAATAAAATACAAACTCAAATATAAACGCGTTGCTAATTTTTTCTTGAAAATCAACTGATTTTACTCAAAATTTATGATGAAATTCTTTCTCCAATTAATTTATGTATCTGTTGGTGACATTGAGCAAAGCTATAATTGTTTATAACTCTGCATGTCAGAGGTAAATAGTTGTAACTATTTCAAACTTTTACAGGAAAGCAAAAAACAGTTTCAGATCGCACTGCACTACTTGTTGTGGATAATTGTCAATCCTTATGCTTGAAGCGCATCATATTTTATTACACTTTTTGCATATTTGTGATACTTCACCCCTCGGAAAATACGGCCAGAGTAATGCTCATATGATAATAAAATCAAAATCAGCAAAATTGGACTTAAAATTGCCTACCACTGACGAGCATGATATTTCCGATGTTTCCTCCGATTTGAATAACTTACGCCTTACCATTTCCTTCATCAAATTTACCATCTTCCGAATCTCGAGTTTAAAATAACCAAGCTAAGATAAAACTGTCGCAGAATTTACCCCGACAGAAAAAAATTAGGTTTCCAAGAAAACTGCTAGTTTTGTACTTCTTACACAAAGCAACTACATCGCACCATTTTTTAAATAGGATCTGTTTATTTTGTCCAAACGTTAATGACGACTAAAGCCTAAGAGAAACCAGACCTATTCGAACTCGGATAAGAAATTTTCGAAAATCGTAACTGCTGAAGAAATAAAGCAGTGACGGCCGTCAAGGTTAATAACAACAATCAGTACCAGAGCATTTAAAATGTGTTTTTTTTTTTTTCTGTTTTTACCTTGTAATACTTTTAGCTTAAAAGAGGTAATTTCATATGACAGACATTTTCAGCTCGGTTTTAAATGTAACGTTTGTCCTCCAGACTAATTTTCCCAATCCACCCTTAATGGGAGTAGAAATTTCGCAAACGTTGCAGAACTGTTTCGCGGAAACTATCAGACGCTGCTGAGATCACGTACAATCGGCCTTCTGGTCTGACAGGGTTTAATATTCAGCCTTATGCAACATTTCAAGAATAATAAAAAAATAATCTAAAACCGATTTTTTTTTTACATATATAAAGAAAATGGGGGAGAGGAGTAACTTTTTGTTGAAAAAGTTATAAATAATATTAATACTGACGGATTGTTTCTTTACGAGATTTACTGATAATTTATTATGTACAGGTGTTGGTTGACAGTTAATCATGAATATATGCGTAGACTTATATTGTTTTTTTAGGATCATAAATTAGAAGCCTTAGGTCCTATAAGTGAAAGTAAATAACAAGCCAGTAAACTTCAAGCATCTTTAAACGCGCACATTCATTACAAAAAAATAAAAAATTTTAATCCTGATGATGCCTGGAGGTGAAAAAACGCTGACTGCTTTGCAATATGCTTTGCTCTGAGATGCATGCGGTTTTTCTATTGGTGGATCCAGGAATTTTCCGAGGGGGAGCGCACCTATGCACCAAGTTATCCCCTCCGATCCTTCCCTCCCCATCTCCTAGAAACTCTAAACATTAAAGGCTTAGTTTACGTTTTAAAATTCTTATTAATCAATCAAAATTCACTTATTATATCTATATAAGCTGCTATTGCATATCTAATAATAAACAGTTTTCATTCTGAATCTTGGAGTGCGTTTTTCATCAATAATATTGATCTTTATTTATAATTGTATTCCCATATTGCGCATATTTTAGGTACTTGCGTATCAAGCGGTCGACCATATGGCCTGTAGGCTTTGCAGATAATCGACACTGTAACCTTTCTTAACAGTTCTCTCTTATAAGTTAATAAATAGTTATTAATAAGTTTGTATTAATTAATTAATTAATAAGTTGTTTGTATCGATATATAGAATGTTTTTGGGAATTACCTTTAACGAAAGAAAATGCAATAAAGTATTTTCAATGTTTCGGGATTATTCCATCGAAGAACGTCTGTGAAAATTTCCATGAAATTTCCATTTCATAAATAACTAAATTTAAATTACGGTAAAGCCCCGACCTCAACTGAAAAGGATCCTTCATTTACCTCCTGAGCGAGCGTAGCGCGGGGAAGCCGAAAGCTTAAAGCATTAATAATTTTAATAATATAAATGAATACGAATTTTCAACGTTGCCACATAAATTCGAAGTGTAGGAATAATTCCATATTTTTTTTTTTTTTAAATGATGAAATGTAATTAAAATTTAATTTTTATAAACGGTCAAATAAATTCCCATAAGCATTAAGAAGACAGACGTTATCAGAGTAAGAAATAATCGATAACAGACCATATGGTCGACCGCTTAATACGTAAGTACCTTATTTTATGTACCATTATTTATTTAGTCGACCAATTTTTTAACATCAATGAAAACATACAAACATATTAATGTGTTCAGTGATGCAGGATAAGAACACTAATAATTTAATTTTAAGGAAGCTTTGAGAATGAACTCATTATTGCATATTGTTGTCAATTTATTTTATCCTCTGGATTATTTCAATTCAAAAATTAAATTGTCGGAAGAATTAAACTCACAACTTATTCTATCCATCCTAAAAGTATCCCAAACCGTAATATTTTCCATCAAAATTCGTAGGAATCAAAATTTTTATTGGATCCCTCTTAATGTTTAAAGCGCATTTGGTCTTAACTATGCCAACAAATAAACAGAAGAAGAGTATGGAATACAGGCTTTATGAAAGAGTATGAAACATTTTGCAATGTTAGTTAATAAATTGTAGTGACTCAGAACCTTGAAAATACATATCAAACAAGGAAGTCCAAACAAGGACGAAATATTATTTAACAAATATTTGTTTAACATATGTAATATATTACACAGATTATTGTATTGTAGGCTGCCCTAGGTTTTATAATTGTTCCTTATTCAATATAAAAAATGATTAATTTTCCAGAACTAGTAATAAAAAAAAAAACCAAGCCATATTAAATGAAAAAAACAAAACATCCTTTATGTACTAGTAAGCGGAATTACTTCTTAAACATTTTACCATATTTGTTTGGACTTATCAGATGACTTTAAATTATAAACGTGTACCTACACTCGAACTTATTTAAATAATTATTTAAAATTTGTTACTTTACCTGATTATGCCTCCAAAATAAATTTTATAGCTAATAGCTTTATATTAGCAACCCAGAAAATGTAACCAGTACTCTATAACGTCTGCTTAATTTTAACTAGTTTTAAAAAAAAAATAATTAAAAACGAAAAAAAAATTATAAAATGTATAATTTTAATTATATCAGTAAAAATTGAGGGGTTTTCGACAATGACTTCAACAGATTTATTTCCAAAACTGACGTAATTCCTTTCTAGCAAAAAAAAATAAAGAAAGAAGGTTTTTCAAGTTATTTGCTAATCTTGTCGAGTTTTACAAAGAATAATCAATTGACATTTCATCCTTTGAGGTCATAACTAAATCTTCAATTTGGAGAGGGTTTTATCTTTAAAGTAATCGAAATTAATTGTTATATCCTCCAATTATTGATGTACAATACGAATCAAATTGACGAATTAAATTTTGAAGTATCAAGGTAAAATGGGAAGGTCGAAATCCCGAATTTCCTGTAATTTTATAAAATTCTAATTGACTTTAAAGATCCCAATTATTCATCAATTCATCTCATCAATAACAATTTAATGTAAAATGATCTAACAATAATTAAAACGTTCGTTAAAATTCAGATAATTAACTGAGGATAGATCAATTAAATAAACACTGATTAGTAAGTTTCGTATAAAAAATAGTACTCCATTCATCCGAAGGAATAAAATTAAATTTAATATTTTAATAAAAAAATTCTAACACGACATTAATTACCTCTGGAAATAAATTTAATATGATCTGACAATGATCACCTTCTTACTGTTTCTTATCACGTTCATAAAATTTATACCTACACTTTTTTCTATTATTTTTAATAAATAAAAAATAGAACATGCTCCAATATTCTATGTTCCTGGATATATGACTAAGTCGGGTTTTAATAAAATTATGGTTGTAAGAAATAAAGATGGTGAGGAAATGTCGCGACAAGAAATTACAAGCTTACACTAAAACGGCTAATTTTTGGAAAGTAATCAAACTGTTCGTAACACCAAAAAAATGATGAATTTTTAAAATAATTACAAACCAAAAATTTTTTAATTAATGATAAAACTCAACAAATACTAATCGGTAAAAAAAAAATGGGGAAATTAACAACTTATGAAAATTAAAAATTTATTCCAATGATATTATTTTTTAAACATTTTCCTAAACTGAAATAGAGAGGTGCGATACCTCATTGATAAAAGCAATTATAGATATTGTCCATAAAACATAAAATTAAAATATGATTGAACCTTGTGCTATGACATATATAAATAATCATTGTAAACAAAAAAAAAAGCTTCATGATTAATTAATAAGTGTATTCTTATTTTCTCATATCTAAATACAAAAGATACAGTTAAAAAAAATAATAATAAATAAAAAAATAATTACCCGACATCTCTCGAGAGTGACAAGACCTACCAGATTGATGTCAATTGAAGTTAGGAGTTGAATTTGCAACTTTAATAATTTTAATTAGTATTTTTATCGATAGCTTCCTTCATTTTATATTTAAACCTTTATAAAATCCTTGTAAATATATATAATTTACATTATAAATATAATTTTATATATATATATATATATATATATATATATATATATATATATAAAATATATATATTACACTATTAAGTTTATTTTTGTTAATATATATATAAAAGCAGAACAGATGTGCTCATAATGACGATTCTACTTCTAGGGTTTTCATCTGAGCTCTACAAGGTTAGTTATGGAACAAAGGACTATAAAGAGCTGGAGGGTAGCAAACTAAACCCAGAACCAATCACGGACTGACTAATGAGTTTCCTGTCCTAGGTCAGGTATCAGCTTCAGGTCCAATTGCACCACGGTACTGCACCCCCTACACCTGTATCATTTCACATATACTCGAATTTCTCTCTTTCTCTTTCAATATATATATATAGTAGAGCGCTCGATAAAACACGGCTCGTTATAACGCGGATTTAGATCTTGTTCAGTACTTCATGAGTGAATAAACATGTCAATTTTTATTTAATATTCGCAAACTGTATATTAAAAAAAAAAGAATAATGCATAGATTCTCTATCCCAGTTATAAAAATGGAGTTTCTTCCTTTTTTTGATTCATGCCACCCACATCCCAATCACTTAATTTTATCACAATGTGTAGGCAAGTGTTCAAAGATAAAATATTATATTAATTAAGAAATAAACGATTTCTTCACGATGCAAGACCGCAGGTAAATTTGCTTCTTAGTTCAGGCATATAGTACTTTTACCTAGAAACTTTTGGAGAAGTTCTGAAATTTTTTTGGGGTGTCGATTAGAATTTCAACTTTGTTACATCAAATTTTTCCCAGATAAAAACAGCTCAAAAAATTAATTTCGGAATTCCGTCTCATAAAACTTCAAAAGCGGCCATACAAAAAATCATCAGATTCAAAATTGCAGGTAATTTACTCTTCTTAAATTTAGTGTATGATTGGGATTAGAATTTTTTTTATAGCAAAAAAGTTAAAATTTGTAATCAGCACAATAAAACATACAAATGAGCAATTTTTCAGATCTTGACCAAAAGCTTTCACCAGTCTCTATTTGACTGGACCCCATTTGCTCCTGAAAGATGCACTGGTAGAAAAAATTGAAGAGTAAAAAGATGTAAGGCATTTACTCTTGTTTAATTTAGTATGGATTGATGTTGCTAAAAAAAAGTATGGCTTTCGTGTAGGAGAAAAAAAAAAATTATTTCTTTTAATTTTTTAGCATTTTTCCAAAAAGAAGTTGAAATTCATAATTAGTATCCTAGAAAAACCTAAGTTTTTATCAATCCAAATCTTCAGAACTTCTCCAAAACCTTCCGCCGAATCTTATAAGTTAGACCCCTTCCTGAACTCATTGACTGGACGATCTGTTATATCAACAATTACGAAAAGAAATAAAGATAAAATAACTAGTTGGCGCAATAATCAGCGAATTTATGAGTGAAAGATTTTTTTTTTTTTCGTAATTTATATCAGTGCCTCAAAAACATAAAAAAAAATCCTGTATAAATGCAATCCAAACAATAGAAATAAAAACCTTGCTTTACAAAAATAAAAACCATACTCTATGACTCAGCACTTTCTGTAATGCAATTTGTCCTTACTTAAACTAAAACAATAGCTTCTTAGAATTTATTAATACAGAAAATTGATAATCACCACAAACGTTATACAAAAGAACGAAGTCAACATGTGGTGCTAATGTAATATTGTCATTCCCCTGTTTGTTAGCTCTTAAAGTGTTATATTGTTATCTCCCCTAGTGCAACCACTCAAATTGATGTAATTATGTTAAACTTATTTATTGTTCAAAAAATTATATGATTATAGAGATGTGACATCTTGAATTGTATGTGTATATTTTTTATACAAGTATTATTAATTATATATGTGTAGTATGGTATAATAAACGTACATAAATTAAATTAGAACATTTTCTACACTACAAGAGAGAAGAACATATTTTTGGTGTGTATGACAAATATAAAACTTCTGTATTAAAAATTTGATATGCAGACATGTCTGGAGAGGAACTAATACTAGGAACTACATTTGAAGGAATAAATACTTACCATGTATTAAATAAAACTTCATTATCTATCTATATAACTTTATTTCTAACTTTTAATGAGTCATATTGCAAATGTTTTTATATTTAAGTAACGGGAAACCAGATTATTTAATTAGTTATTTTTAACAATATTTAATTTAGCCAATGTGCTTTTCTCTTTGTGTGTTTCAAATTAGCAGGCAGCCTTTCTTTACGTAATCCCGTGAAATAATCTTCACTTATGAAAACGTTCATCTTAAATTATGCACAAAAATTAAAATTATTTATTAAAACAGGCATGTATAGACTTATTTTGAACATGAACCAACGCTACAAAAGTGATCATATTGTAGAAAATATAAGAAATTTCTCACAAACCTGGACTCGCATGCCTATCGAACATGATGTAGGAACAGATTCAGGCAGACTGACTCAGTTCTCAGTCAGCTTTGGTCAGTGCCTGTTGCTACAAGTTAGAACAAATATAAAACAAGTTTAGTAACCACGTCTCGAAACTTTTATTCAATCTCCCAACAAACTCAATACTATTTGTTTGCAAAAAAAAAAAAAAACAGCATGGTGTTATTGAACACAGTTTTATTCGAAGTTGTTAAATTTTAATTCTAACTTTAATTTTCCTTAATGCATATAAAAGCCATCAATATTTTTTTTTTCACTTAAATACATAAGTGACAAATAGTCTTAATTTCAAAAATGTCTGTGTTTCTAAAACGACTATTAACTGTTCGCATTGATTAATTTGTTTAGATCTACATCTTTCTTTATTCATTTTTTAATAAATTCAAATATACTAATTATTTATCCTGAATTTTCAGTTAAAAATTGAATTTTTATTTATTTATTGTTCAGTCCTCTTTTTAATTTAACATGACCTAACTAACTTCGCTTGAGATTCAGTTCAGCAGTGCCGAAAAAAAGATGTTTCAGTGCAATTTTTATGAGAAATGATTTAAACTGATTTCATATTCTAATCTATAAACTTTTGTCAAACTGTCTAATTAAACTCTACAGATTCCTATTATAAAAAATAGCCAATAAATTATAATAAAAATAAAGTAAAACCATTATAGTAGAACGGCTACCGATTAGCTATCAATTAACTGTTTTTCTTTTAGCAGTTTCTAATTATTATTTTTAGGTTAAAATAAAAAAAATAATAATAACTGGTTTTAGTTAAGTTACTAAATTTTAAATTTCGTAGTGTTTCAAGTGTCAAACTTTTTTAAGTAGCAGCTTAGTTTAACTGCTAAATTAGCTATCATCCTGGAGATGGGTTCCAATGCTACTTAGAAATCCTTTACTTTTTTGTGAGAGAGATTCTGATATTATATCAAATTTTATATAGATATTATACACGTCTATATTATGTCCAAAATAAGTCAAATGTTTCACCTCTTCTATTGAACTTCCGGAATTCATATATTCGAAAATCCATCATAAAATCATTAATGCCCTTTATTATTTCACAAAAAATAAACAAATAAAAATGAAGGTTATATCTAATATTCATCGTATCCAATAGAGCCTGCTTAGAAAAATAAATAATTTTTTAAAGAAAATCTTAAGCATCGCCAAAAAATACAAAACACAATCATTGTTTAAAAATTTACCACAAACATAAGTCATAATTTTTCTATTAAAAAAAAAAAATTGGCATTATATTGATGCACCAAACTAAAAAAATAAAAATAAAATAAATGAAAATCTTAGTTCAGAAAAAAAGTAAAAATACAACAGTAAAAAATAAATATATATTTATTTTTTTTTAATATCAAGGCGAAATACAAGAGAGGGCAACCTAAAGCTATAAAATTCATCTACATAGCAAATCAAATAAAACTGCATTAGTCCCTTAAGGTCAGGTTATCATGGGGTTTTGATTTACTCGAGTTCACAATACATTCGGCTAATACTTAATACATTTTTTTTTCTCCCTTAATATATATAAATGTTAAGCCATAAATAGAAAAATCCAAAAAATAAGCCAAGAGTCTCAAAAAAAAAAAAATCATCCGTCCATAATTCGCCAATTCAGGCATCATAAGGACAGTAGGAGGGAAAGAAAAAACGTAATAAAAAAACAAAATGCATTTTGAGCTTTGCTCTTGTATTTGTGGAATAGCAGTGAATCCAATGTTGTCTTAATAAGGACCTTGATTGATATTTTCTTATTTAATTGTTTAATATATTATTATGATCTTTTATACATTTTTGGGTTTTCAGTATGAGTATTTCCTTTTTTTTTATTTTTTTTATAAGATCAGCTGTTTGTAATTTAATTTTTCCCAGCTGTAATCTTCCTTTCCCTCAGTATGTGCCGGGGTGTTTTGGTGTGGGGTGCTGTCTCTGGTTAGTGACTTTTTTGATTCTGGATATGAGGTGTGCTGCATTTTGTTCTTTATTAGGTTTTTTCTTTAATTTTTTTTTTCTCCTACTGTCCCGATCAAGCCTAAATTGGCGAAATATCGACAGATGATTTTTTTTTTGGGACTCTTGGCTTCTTTTTTTGATTTTTCCATTTATGGCTTAACAATTATTTATGTCTCATTTTGAGCTTTTGCTCTTGCATATGAATATATAAATATAATGAATGAGATGATGATTGGAGGTGTGGACAGAAATAAAAACATGCAGTGATGAAATATACTGTTTAATATGTGTCGAAGTTTTGGGCTTTGATTACAGATAAGAAAAACAAGATACGAAAATAATGGAAACGAGAAAAATAAATATATTTCGGTTATATGGGGAATGAAAAAAAAAAAATTAAAATAGTAAACGTAAAAATATTTGTATAGTAAAACTTTAAAAATATTAATACATATATAAAATTTAATATATATTTATGCTTATTGTTTTATGTTTATTATCAAATTCCCTTAATTAATCCAATGCATTCTTTTCATAGTATGTATTCTTTCGTTCATTTCGTTTCTCCTGCGTCAGAACCGTTTACTGCATACCCCATAACCGTAAAGTTTCATCGAAAACAGCCCATATGTTTAGAAGAGCTAGACGTCCTCAGAAGTTTTATTCACCTTTGTATACAAACCAAGGCCGTCTTGTATACAAACAAGAGGGTCCCTCCATATTAGGGAGGTTATTTTTTTTAGCAACATAGGGTTATAAACAACATGCTAGTTAAAGTAATTTTATTTGAAAATTAACAAACATTCAAAAAAAAGAAAATGTTAAACATTTAAACGTTTAATGTTATTTAATGGCCCCAATTAATTTAATTTAATGGGCCCTTGGGGTTAAGATGGTACTGATGCAAACAACCGTTGCTCATAACTAATTTTCTTCAGCTAGAAAGAAAGACTTAAGGCTCCAGTCGAACTATCCCATTAATAGACATCCAGGAGTAATCAGATTGGGCAAAGCAATCGGCCCGAGGTAACGAGGTTGGTTTCGGCTCACCCTCAACCAACTTCTTCAGTGGCCCCGATACACCGTGGCCCTCTGCCAGTATGTTAATCTTAGTCGTAAGCGGAATAATTAATTCCGACAATGCTGTGAAATGCATTAGCCTCCGACAGGTTTCACCGGCTAACATGCTCTCGAGGGTGAGAGCAGGCAGAATCATATTCGATGTAGAAACTTTCTTGTTGGGTCGGTTAGTGGGCCTGAGGGAGGCCTGCCTTCGATTTAGGAGGTCACATCCTGAGGTAACAGGACTACGAAAGGTCATAAACTCAATAGGCCCAAGGAAGTATTATTAGAAACATCGCAGAGCAAAGTAAACGAGCCTGAAAGTAGGGGAGGTGGTGTTAATATGGACCGATTTTTTTGTTATGGGAAAAATATTCAATTTTGAATGTAGACAATTTCATTATTAATCATTACTACAATTAACAAATAGGCTCCTTTCTAATGTATTACCGGTAGCTATCGACAAAAAATAAACTCTTCCTTAGTAAATTAATATTTTAAAAACAGACAGCAAAATAAGGATTTTGAAGAGAAGGGTGGTAATATGAAATGAGTATAGAAATACATTTAAAATGTTTTATTTTAATATTGTGGGTATTTTATTACTTTTATTATTACAGTATTTCCATATTTTGATTAATACGAGTATATGTCTCTTAAACATAATACATAATATAATACAACGAACGAGCCCTTTTCTGGCACATCACGCATAGAATCCAAAGTTCTGCAGATATTGATTCCATGAATGTCTCGCAAGAAAACTGACAATGTACATTAACTTCCGCTAGAACTGCCTTCCCATTAGGTTCTGATTTGGTAGAGCTTCTACCTGAAACCCTCCCGTCTCTTCCTCATCGCTAGAAGTTTTATCTTCATTTCTCCTTTTTATGGGAAACAAACTTCTTCTTCCATTTTTCTTATTTTAGGATGTTCCTTTGGTAATTCCGTGTTCACTATTCGGTATTTATATCTAGTAGCTGCTTTGTGAGCTGGGGGTCCCTTCCCCATTGTCGATATATGGTTGCATTTCCAGGCAAAACAATGTACTGTTTAATAACACAACCACATTTCCTTGTACAGCCTACTCCCCTACGTGTTTTCAAAACATAGTGTACCTATTCAAAATCTATGTTACAAAGTATATAAAAGCTACAAACGTTTCGTTCTTCACCTAGAAAAGAAATCCTTAAGTCACTCAAATGCCAATAAATAATTAACCAGTCAATATTTCGCTAATTCACAGGCATAATGAGAAAAATGATAACATAAACCTACTCCGGACTGGGGTTGAGCGGACTTGACTGTCACTTCCTATTAAATACACGATATGAATTCCCTACAGGACTTCAGTCAAGTCCGGTTTCGGTGTAGCCGCATCTTAAATGCAGGCAAGAGACAGAATAACTCTTCAACAGTTTAAAAAATACTAACCCAATATAGAAATTACATCGCTACAAGATAGTTTATATATGTATATATATATATATATATATATATATATATATATATATATATATATATATATATATATATATATATATATATATATATGTAAAGCCCAATTTTGCTGATTTTGATTTTATTATCCTATTTGCATAATTCCAGCAACATTTTCCAAGCTAAATTATCCTCATATCAGCCAAAAGGGTTGTCAAATGTGCAAAACTTCAAATATAAAGACTGACCAATAGCCACAACAGGCTATAGAGCGCGATCAGAAACTTCTAATTCCTATCTATTAAAACTGAAAATGTTACGACAGCATACCTCTGCGTCCAGAAATTGTGAATAACTAAAATCTTTACTTTTTAATGCTCATTTTTATTTATTTTCTATTCTTTTCCAGGAGAAGATGTCCAGGATGGCGGTAAAAATAGTACAAAATGAATGCCAATATGTAATGAATGCCGAAGTTTCAACCCATTTTGTTGGCCTTCTTAATTGTCACAACAGCAAGATAAGACAAAAATGAGAACTATATAAAAGAGATAGAAAGAAAATAAACTGAAGTTAAAATAAAAAGTTTGAGTACCTAATACAAAAGAAATCAAGTACTACATGTGACTGGTTTGAAATAATATTGGGAATAAAATCCAAAAGTAAAACAAAATATAACTAAATAGAGTCAGACTATAAAGTATTGTAAAAGTAAATGTAAAGATGGAGGAAAAAAAAGGGAAAGAGTAACCTAAAGGAAAGAGGGAGGTAGTTAATCATGAAAATTATCTGTTATATAAAATAAACTACACGAAATAGGTAAATATAAAAAAAAAATTAAAATATAAAAATAAAAACAAGAACATAATAAAAATAAATTATTGAAAATGAATAATGAATTAAACTGGAAAAAAAATTAATTACTATGTATGAAATTCTGTATTTAATACATTCAATACATAATTTAATATTTTGCTTCCATTGTAACTCTATTAAAAGAGAATTTGTTTACAAATTTACATGTTCCCATTTACAATTTACATACCATATGTGTACTACTACATGTATTTGAATTAATAGAGACCTGTTGAGCATTAACATGAACTAAACTAAAGTGCGATTGAGAACTTAAATTTTACAAGAAATATTTTTGGTTAAACAAGCATTAATCTCGGCCTTAACATTTTCTATTTTTCTTTAAATATATATAACTGAATTTTTATTTTTTCAATAAATATACCACAGTAAAAAGTTTTTTTTTTCCATACTCCAATCAAGGATAAACAACATGTAATTTGTTTTATTATTATTACAAGATAAAAATAATATATAAAGCTTTTTTCTTTGTTTTTTGTTTGGCATACTATTGATAGAATCAACAGTGAAAGCAGCATCTATTCAATTGTTCAAACTATCTAAGGTGTAATAAGGTAATAAGGGTAAGATCCTTTATACTGTACGTGACAAAGCACAAGTGTACACTACTCTACCTTCTTAGAACGTTCTACGTAAAGAAATACACGTCTCTCTCTCTCTCTCTCTCTCTCTATATATATATATATATATATATATATATATATATATATATATATATATATATATATATATATATATATATAATAGTTCTAATTATTTTAAAATTAAATTCAGACTCGCACCGTTCTAAATATTACAATGAATATTTTTTTTTTTTTTATTATTATTTTCAATAATGTTCATCTGTAATGTACCAAGACAGAAAAAAATTAAATTCCCCTCAAAATTCATGGTTTTACGTTTCAATTTACATAAAATCCAAAAATAAAATCATCCATTTGCGACTTTTCTGTGAGACTACTGGGCCTTTTTTTTTAGAATCGGTACTAAAGTCATAGGTTACCCATCGATAATCCCCTACCATTTGGTTTTAAATGGTGGCCAGTTAAAGGTTTGTTACTGCCACATCTCGGCCAAATATAGACATGGCGAGGTCCACTTTATAAAATTATACATATATATATATATATTCCTCCCCCCCCCACTACATTTGGGCACTTCTAGCGGCCCCCTTTGGGTCAAATGAGCTGAACTTCGGTATGTAGGCTTGCTTCCTAGGCAGAACAACACCATAAAAGTGAGGGTAAATTTAAGTCAAAATTTCGGTATGTATATCTGAAATTTCGAGTCTGCCATCCAAATTTTCATATTTATTTACTTAAAAATAGTTTATTTTTCTGTTTAAAATGTTTAAATTTTTGTTTTCTGGTCCAATTTGATAATGCTACTGATGACTGTGCTACTTCTTTATTCACGGTGTTTTATGCCCCTCATGTTTTATATTACACTATCATTCGTCCCCTCATGTTTTATATTACACTATCTTTCGTCCCCTCAATATTTCCTGAATGCCGGACCTATGGTCCGTATCTATCTCCTTTTTTCAAACCATGCAACATAATACCGAAGAATTACGGATAGATTCGTACGGAAGCGTCCACAGAACAAACCAAGAAACAATATTTATAGATGGATCATCCTATATGACATATTAACTTCTAGTAACTAAATACAAGGTAATACAAGCAGGTATGATAGAGGTAGTCCCTGAAAGAAAGTGTATTCATGTAACTATATGTATTTTATTGAAAATTAAATGTTCTAGCTAATAAAACTTGTCCAATCCACTACCGCGTGCTTCGGCGAAGGACTACCATCAACAGAAGAAGAAGAAGGAGAAAAGCTGATCGTGTAACTTAGAAATAGTTCAATGCCGTCGAGGCAGAGCGACCAAGAGCAGGAAAAGGTTTGCTGTTTCGTCAGTGTGACTCAGCTCCGGCAGAGCGTGAGCGCTCTCGCGTGCCGTTTCTTCCCTTAGCCTTTCATTTATCTTTCTTTATTGCAATTTAGCTAATAACTTTATTACCTGCAGGTGTGTATTTATGAATATGTGCATATGGTAGTCTGCTAAGAAAACAAGGAACTCGCTGATCCAAGAGATATACCATTTTAATGACGTGGAGATTTGAGAATGGTTGTGGAACAAAGAAACCCGAGTTCAAAACTGATAACTCCCAAAGTATGATATGATATCTTTCGACCTAACGAGGGTAACTATTAGGGACTTGAATAAGTTCTCGCTGTTTTTTCGTGAAAATAAATGCTTTATTTAAATAAATGAGTAAAGAAGGTGTCATTGAAAGTATTGTCCATCGCTAGCCACTACTTTCTCCCATCTTTCTGGCAGCATACGAATACCATATCGAAAGATCGACTCATCTTTTGAAGTTATCCACGAATCGATCCATTTTTTGGCATCTTCATAAGATTGGAAGTGCTGCTCAGCCAGGCCATGAGTCATCGATCGGAACAAGTGGTAATCGGAAGGAGCATTGTCCGGTGAATATGGCGGGTGGGATAGGACTTCCCATTTGAGCGTTTCCAAGTAGGTTTTGCAACATGTGGCCGAACGTTGTCATGCTGCAAAATTACTTTGTCGTGTCTTTCCTCGTATTGAGGCCGTTTTTCCTTCAATGCTCGACTCAAACGCATTAATTGCAGTCGATAGCGATCTCCCGTGATGGTTTCGTTGGGTTTGAGGAGCTCATATCGTCTTCAATTTTTTTCGGTGCGCCAGAGCGTTCTTTATCTTCAATATTAAAATCATTATTTTTAAAGCGTCTAAACCAATCTCTGCATGTTGTTTCTGACAGAGCATGGTCGCCGTAAGTTTCCACAAGAATTCTATGTGCTTCAGATGCAGATTTTTTTTTAAAAAAGGAATGCAGTAAAATTCCCCGCAAATACTCTTTTTTTGGCACAAAATTAGACATGTTTAACGATATGAAAAAGTATGTTGTTTACACTTCGGCGGAATAACATATACTGTGATTTCGAGTCTAATGGTGGAGCTTCACGATAAAGTTGGCTATAGTATTGCCTGATGCAAAAAGACTAAGATAACACCATCTGTCGGGAAACAGCGAGAACTTATTCACGTCCCTAATAAATGGCTGCTTGAATATAAAAATTATTATACAACTCTCAGAAGGGGAATCAATGTAGCGGGGATGATTTTCAGATGAAAATATTGAAAATATTAACTATTTTTTTTGTGTCATACCTTCTGAGGTTTCAGCGAAACTACCTAACACATCTTCAGGAGCATGGCATGCAATTAAAACTAAAATGATAACAATATAAAGTAAATGTACTAGTAGTGGACAGTGCTCCAATAGGGGGCACTAGGATAATTAAATTATGAAAATAATTTAAAAGCTAGGCTTTGATTCAGCCTCAAATTTAAGAGTAAATGCAACTGATACCACCTAGTAGTGGTTTATATTCTTTTATAAATATAAAATTTTATATTCTGAAGTTACAACTTTTAATTTGACGCAACCTTCCTTGTTTTTCCCATTAGTCTTCTTTTATGAGACACTAAGAATTGTAAAAATAAGAAAACATTACATTAACGTGTTTCGAATTATAACAGAATTAGACTCGCACAATGTAATATAAACTAAGAAAAGTTGTTAAAATATATATAAAAACAGTGGCTTGAAATATAACGAACCCTAAAAATGGTCTACATACTTCGGCAGAAACGTTGGCAGCTTTAATAATAATAAAAAAAAAAATATTTTGCTGTTTATATTGATTTCACATTTTACATTATATTGACAATGTGGTTGCTTCAATTTTAGTACATAGGTAAAAAAAATTACTTTCTTGTAATTTTTGCAATTAGTTTTATGATTACTTATATAAAATATTATCAGTTTTAGATGTATACTATATACTTTACATAATACACAAACAAAGGATATTTTAATAATTAAATGAACATTACATCACCAACTATGTATGACATAAATATAATCCTGAACAGTGTGTTACAAGATCAAGATCATTATGAAACTAAATTGTCTTCCCTCATTGGCTGTTTTTAACATTTGTGAATTGCATGCAAATGATTTTTTTTCCCCTCGGGGTTATAGAAAAAACAAAATGTCATATCCCTCTTCTTACAAAGAATCCCACTCAGAACTGTAATCGGATACGAGGATGGTTTGGGAGTCGACAGTGGATTCAGGACAACAAAAGAGAATACCTGAACTTCATCTTGAGTGGGGGAGGGGGATTTTTGAGTAAAATCTGATACAGAGAGAATCTGTAAATAAAAACTCATTGTGATGAACGTCATTGTGAATACCAATGGAAAGCAGGCCTTATGTGAGATGATGGGAGCTTTGATAAAGCTTGTTCAAAATATTACTGATTCTTGGTAAAGCCTTTCAACTAAGACTTAACTGACAGGTACTAATAGTTAATAATGAAAGTACAACAATGTTTCTATACTGGTATGTAATAACTTATGCCGGGATCTTTATTTATATAAAAATCGCAAATATTTAAATATAAAATTTAACAAAAAGGTGAAATATGTATTAAAAACGCAATATATTTACTTAGGTTTTTTTAATTGACAAAATCTCATAAATGTTAAAATTTACAATAAAACAAGTTTTTAATTAAAAATCATTAGTTCTCACTGAAAATAAATATATTTTTTAATGTTCAGGGGTAAAATATTTTATGTGTTGATAGTTGACCGTATGGTATACAGGGGCAGCTTCTTCCTGGTAAAATAATTTATTATATTTCCAATTACTTCAGAGAAAATTTGAGGCGGCAAAGTTGAAATTCGTAATTGGGCCGTAAAAAATGAAAACAAACAAATTTTTAGAACTTCTCCAAAAATTTTCATCGAGATCCCTTTCTGGCCTCCATTTGACTGTACATCATCAGAATAAGAGTGGACTTACCTAAGCGATGCCCGGGACAAATCATATAGTATCAAAATGTATGGATATCACTCTTGTTTAAACTGGTATCGGATTAAAATGCATGGTTTTCATACTATTTGAAAAAACAAAACAAAAATATCTGATGTGGACAACACATGACTTCCTTGTACGACTATTAAACTATAAATCGGTGGCTCAAAAAGTGATCCTGAATTTGGTTACTAGTTTCCGAAGATTGCAGTGTCTCATAAACGACACTCGGCGTCGCGGCATCCATCTATTGACACACACAGACACACTCTTATTACTGGAGGTTTCCTTCCGTTATTATATGTCGTTTTCCTTCAGTAGGTAACAAGTTTGCAAGAGATTTCTTCATGTTCCATGACAACATTAAAACTGTCAATATCACTAGATAAAGCATTGGAAATCAACAATTTTGACATTCTAAGCGGAAAAACCCACTTAGCTAATATCTTATTCTCCTGCAACAGACTTGTTCATCTCGCAAATGGAGAGGAAAACCAGTATTTTATACTTAATTTTAACACTTGAAACAAGTAATAAAAATGTTTAATTGGATTGGAAAACAAATCGCGTTTGTAATCTTTATTACCGAAACATATGATTTATAATTTAAATATAAATTTTTGATGTAAGCTTATTACCTTCAAGTAAAGTAGGTACCGTTTTCGGCACACCAATTTTAACCAAAATATAGTAAATACATTCACATCAATAGAAAAGTCCTATTTACCAAATTAGAGCTGTTTTACATTATATTTTAATATAATTTTTGATGAAAGTCTAATTATGACCTTCAAGTAAAGTACCGCTTCCGGTTTTTCATTTTAGACCAAAATTTAGTATTTAAAATTCTTATTCTTATTCTTACGATATTTTTAAAGGAAGAGAAGTAGAAAATATTTAATAATAGTTTGATTAAATAAGAAATCATCTATTTATGTTCCCAAACAAAACAAATATTTATTGATCCTCAAAAATCGCAAGACATGTTCTTCCAACCAGCTCTTCAATTTTATATGCATATGTTAGCCAATCAATCGAATTGAAATCTTTTAAGATATGAATTCGAATTTATTTAGCTATGCATCACCACATCGTATCAGCCTTCTGGATAAGAAACAGAATCACATCTCTATCTCTATTTCTACAAAATACACTTGGAATGTCAATGGAAATCTCCCAAATTGATTTGAATACAATAACAATCCATTTTAACTTGTCGGAATTGAAGAAAGAAGCCGTGCATTACACAATGGTGCATTTCAACACTGATGTAACATTTCATTATAAGATTAAGGGACGAAAGGTGCCCGAATCCTCTTACCTCCCAACGCCCACAAGATCTCAGCCTTGTCCCTTTTAATCACCTTTCACGCTATCGTCTTATCTTCTGAATTTTATTACCTTTTTTCCCCTCTTTTTTGAAAGGGAATTAACTAAATAATTCATAGGGACGTTTAGAGAACAAAGGGATCTTTATTACATTATAAAAAGTATGAGGAATAATAATTTTATAGTCGTGTGCCATCTAGAAAAGGAAACTGCTAAGGAAATGGAGTGCCCTCCAGACATGGATTAGCATTATGCATATGGAGCGAAACTCATTTCGGAGGTGGAATATTAAACAGTCCCAAGAATGCAGGTGTGGATTAAGTTAAGTAGTGAGCAAGAGAGCATGAAATCTCTATGCAAAATTTCTGCACAACTAGTTAATATCAGTTTGAAGAGCACGCAGGCTTAACTGAAAAAATACGTAATTATATCGGGGTTTTCCGCCTATCTCTAACAAATTAATTATTGTAATTAAATAAATCAGGAGCTATAAATAGTATAAATCAGCGTCTCAGTGGTTAACTGTCATAACATTTTTAGGAGTTTTAAAGTTTGAAGTTTTACAAGAGAGCAAAAAGAAGTTTAAGATCGCACCATATTTACGGATAAGAACTATGGATGGTGGTCAATCTTTATATTTGTAGTTTTGTACATTTTACTAACTTTTTAGCTCGTTTACGCTAATTATATTCGGAAAATATGGCCGGAATAAATCCAGATCAACAAAATTGGAATTACGATAATTTTCCACTGACGTAAAGATATATCGTCGCCACGAAAGTTTTACTAACGAATGCGAATAATCGCAATTCGCCAGGATCCACTTTGCCCCATTGCTTTTAAGTTTTTAAAGTAGCCACACTCTTCACTATTATGATACTTGCCATGTTAGAGTAGCTTTTCTCTGACCAGCACCGCAAGTACTTTTTTACTAATTAACTTCCCATCTCTTTATCCCTTACCATAAAACGATTTTGTATTTGACAAATTCTTCAATAACTACCAAGAATCATAAATCATGATCATAATTCCATTCTAGCCTGAATCGATTTACACATTTGAAACTAGTAATTAACCTTCGTTTCATTTTATTTAATAATTCTTTTAGTAGATAATATTTGTATATGAGCAAAAATAATTTATATTAATAATGAAATGAAGAAAAATATTTCATTTTACTTTTCCTTGCCTATAGATGAAATATGAAATATATAGTAAGGGGAAGTGTTGCGATCGTAAAAATTTTCGAATTCCAGCATGGAAATACACGTTTTAAGTACCCGAGGTCCCTTGAGTCCAAATAATCAAGTCTCGCAAAATGGTCTGTGGGTCTGTCTGTATGTGAAGAGCCTAGCTCAAAAAAGAAACTGAAATTACATATTCATGGTAGGTATATGCCTGTTGATTTTTCGTCAAAATTGACTAACCGGAACTGCCAATTCATTTCATCGTTTTTACACTTTTTTACAACTTTCTCGAAAACTGCTCTAATGATTTTGATGAAACATGCCTAAATTATTCTCCTTTAGCTTTTCATATATGTAGTACATCACCGAGGAAATGCAGAGAAAAAAAGTTATGACGAAATGAATATTTTATTTGCACGTAACTCAAAAAGTATGCATGGTATGGTAAATTATGTACACGAATATATAAAAGGTGATTACATAATCTAAAAAATAAATATCATCACTAATATCATAGATTTTACACGTTTTTACAATGTTATCGTAAACGGCACTAACGATTTTGATGAAACTTGCCTAATGTCCTTGTATCCCTCAACTTTTCATTTATTTAGTACATACCAAGAAAACGCAGAGAAAAAAGTTATCGCCAAATGATCAGTTTATTTGCGCAAAACTCAAATATTATACATTTTATGGTAAATAATGAACTACAATCATATTAAATGTAAATAAATAATCTAAAAAACAAAACATGAATTATAGAAATCGAGCTAGTATTAACAAAGATACAGTGTATCTTATAATGGCTGCAAGACCCTACACGGAAAGCCGAGCGCGTCCGAAATGAGACGGAAGCGACCGAACCTCCTCAGACCAAGTTGCCAACCTATTGTAAACAATACGCTCCTTAATAATGCAATTTAAGAATATACAAATTGAAATTAACTTAATAAATTCTACTTTTTTATTACCTATTTGATGGAAACAAAATGTTTCCTTGGAAACAGAATGGAATTTCCATGAAAACTAACCCGCAACTTTTAAAATAGAATTTCAACATGACAAACCAAAAAAATATATTGTCTTTAGTTGTTTAAAAACTATTTTATTGTAATGTTGTGAGAGAAGACTTCAAGATTTGAATGCTGCTGATTTTATTTCAAGTAGTATTTATGTGAACTCATTAAAATTACGTTAAAAAGGTTATTATTATATTGCTAAAAGTAAGGGAAAGTTGTGATGTATCAGAATTTTATCATATGGGAATATGCTATGTTTAATAGTCACGTCCAAACAATTTGGGCCAATATACTTTCATTTCATTGGCTCATATATTTACTATTAAAGAATTTAAAAAAATCTAATGGTGGCGATTAAATTTGTACTTCGACTGAGTATTCCATAAATTACTGGCTTAATATATCTTTACAGAGACAAGCTCCAAAGTGTCGGTTGACATGTTAAGAAGAAGGCAATAAACTTAATAAGTTACCATTCAAGCAGGCAGTCAAATCAAAGACTAAAGCATAAACCGCCAAGGAACAAAGGAACTGAAACTAGTTGTAAACTAAGACCCGTATCCCTTACTGTGCGACCGCTAAATCGTGGGTTCGGGAAGATTTGGAGGGGAACATCCCCCATGGGATTTGGGAACCCCCTGGGAAGAGCCTGTCCATGAATAGATAAAACGGTAATAAAAAAAAATAGTTGCTAAGTATTTGCAACAGTAGCCGCTCCGAGAATATATTCACTGATATAAGGAGGGGTGAAGGAAATATATGCTCAACTTATTAACTAGGCAAATGCGAAAAATATTAATTTAAATAATAAGTTCTATAATTTTAGCTATGATAAGAATTCAAATTTTATCACCCTATTTCAGTTTTATTTCTCTCCTATTTCAATCCAACAGCGTTGCGGGTACTTTGCCCATTCTCAAGTCTTTTTGTCTATAATCATATTTAAAATTTCATGACAAGATTTGTTGTCTCTTTTTACAACAATTATAGTCTTTATTTTAATACTGTTACAACATGCTTATTATCCATTTTTTTTATACATTATGAGAATAGGCTAACTTTTATTAAAACTTGATATTAATATACATACTTTTATTTTTTTTACGTTAATCATACATTAACTCGTTCCTATCTTCCTTTATTAATTTCTCTATATCCAAAGACCCATACTTATTTGTCCTTTATTTCTTATATCCATATTATCCCTCCAATTTGAATTTTCAAAATTATTTAAGAAAGAAATTATCGATGATAAAGGCAGAGATGAGTAAATATATGATTAACTTAAAAAAATAAAAGTATGGGTATTAATATAAAATTTTAATATAAGTTTTTAGCCTATTCTCTTTATTTATATTTAAACATATAATAAGCACGCAATAACAGCATTAAAACAAGGATTATAATTGCTGTAAAAATAGAAAAAAAAACCCTTGTGAAGAAATTTTAATATGGTTATAGATAAAAAACTTAAAGATGGGCAAAATGTACGAAACGTTGCTGAAATAAATTGAAGAGAAATAAAGAAAATTATTTTGAACAGGATGATTAAATTTGAATTCCTGTCATAGATAAAATCTATAACATAAAATACCCTGTTTGAAAATAAATAAGTATTATTAATATATTTTACTGATTTGAATAATAAGATTTTGTCAATATATTTTTACAATGAATTTAATATTAAGATCACTAACACAAAAAAAAAAAAAATAAAAAATAATAGGTAAAATCCTCTTTGAATATTTAGAGTACTGTGATGTTATTATTAACTGAAGAAATTGTATTTTTCAGTAAATCAAGGTTTAAATTAAAAATATGTAAGTCACTTATATTTTTTGACTTGGCGACAAAGCATATTGTCGTCACCAAAAAATTTCATATTTGCCACTGAATGTCCTACATGATTTTTATATTTTTTACTGTCCAAATTAATTTGGAATTAGACTCATTGAGAATGAACCAAAATACACTAAATAAACAGAAAATTAAGAAACTTGACATAGTTATTCAACGTAACTAATAAATATAAAAGCCAAAATATAAAATAAATATTATAATAAAAATATATAATATAATAAATAAAAATAAATATAAAATATATATTAAGATAGAATTTGATGGCACATAGGATATTTTCTTGTTCATTTTTAAAATGTATTTAAAGTTTTTCAATGAAAAAAAAAATAATAATTATCCGAAGCAGTAATAACAATTCAAACTACTAAAGAGTTATTGGCTATTTGAAAAAATAAGAATAACAAAGCCATGAAAATTGCTGTAAGATTGATGTTTATTTTCATTTAATTTATTTTTTTTAATATTAAAACTTTGGGATCTTTGAGCCTGCTACAACATTCTTATCTTAAAGGCGGAAAACCAAAACTGAACACGTCAAATATTGCTATTTCGAGATATAAGGCTTATTTCATTATATACCTACTGTATTAAGACCCTATTGTAAATGTATTAATATGGTTGTTTTATGTTTAGTACCTCTGTTGTTATTTTTGCCATATATTAGCATATATTGTATGCCAACGATATATCTATTACAGTTTCAGTCACTAGAGGCAAAAGTTATTTGCAATTATAAAATGAATTTTGCCTACCCAGTAATATTAAGTCGTCAATTATGTACGTCAAGCACACTTATGAGACAATGTTTTACACTTGAAATATGTTACAGAAAAATATAATTTTTCTTAAATTATTAAAAAAAGTCTTTATTAAACAGTTTTTAAGAAATTCGCTAAAGAACCTCTTTTCAAAAATACTTTTTGGTTTGAGCATTTTCAAAACATTTTTTTAAAGGAAGTTTATCGAACGATTTTAATTTTTTCTACTTTAAAAAGAATACATTTTTGAAAAAAATTAGATTTAGGATTTTAATTAATCCTTAATGAATTTGAACAGAAACTAGCTACAACAACAACAATATGTAGTGAAGAATAAAATATCTGATAAGTAAACTAAATTGCGAATGGTCTAGATAGGACTAGAAATATATTAAGATTATTTCACAGGTTTATAAAACAAAATAAGCGTTGAGAATTGTAAGAACTTTAAAGTTATTTTTGATCTTGATTATTTAAATGGTCATCTTGACGCAAGATAATTTAAAAAAAAATATGTTCATAAAAAAATTATTTATTTTGATATAAAGCAAGAACACTAGTTGCATTTAATAGAAGTGGATAATTTATACTTTTATATTATTACGTATTACAGAGCGTATTAGAGAGGATGGATGGAGCGTTGTGTCGTATCCCTCTGCTTTCGGACACAGCTAACCAAAGTTCTAGTCTTGTAGTTTATATAAGACACGCTGTATACTGGTCCGATTTAGTTGTATTTTTTCTTATTGCCTTACATATTTTCATATACGATTCTATCATAATTTATAGATATTAATTAATACAAACACTTCTTGGAGTCCAAAAAGCAGATAATGAAGATTTTCAATTTTTCAATTTTTGCGTGATTCTCGGACTACTATTACTAGAGTAGCAGATAAAATAATATAAAAAATATTACTAAAATATCGATCTCTATCCAGAAGATACTAAATAATCGGGACTATCCACTAAAAGTTTTCACCAAAACGGGAGATAACCTCAGCTCGGATGATTGATCACAAAATAACGGTTATTCTAGAATAATTCCCGATCTTGTAACGAACCCCTGGCCCACGGGGTGTAACCGGCATTCTTTTTTATACCATCCAGATGTAGGTCATCTTGAATTTCGGTGGAGATAACTTCTATAGAAGAGGGGGAGGCACGGGAGGTCACTGAACAGATAACCCGTTCTGCCTCGCTAACAATTCTTTGAAGAGTTTTTGTAGTAAGAATACAGCAATGGCAATGGACGACATTAAAATAAAATAATAAATTAAAAAAAAAAATACAATAAAATATGTTTACAAAAGATTCAATCCGGAAGCCAACCTTATTAATAGTTAGGTATGTTCATTTTTTTTTTTTGAAAACTACAAGAACCTATTTGAAACATCTTCCTTTGTTTTGATTTTTTGTTTTTCAAATTATAAAGAAGCATTTATGACGAATCTATGACGTCTTCATCTGAGACAACAAAGCAGCTATTGTTACCAAGTATTATGTTAAGATACAAAAACTCTTAGTAACATTAGCAGAGGTATACGCAGAAGGGGGAAGGGAGGAGTCAGTGGGATTTATTTCCCCTCCCTAAGAAATTTTTGAAAAAAATATGATATTACTATAAGTTTTGTATTTTGAGTTATCATTTTTCATCCAATTATCATTCTAATCCTTCAAACTTACGCCCAATTTGGCGATTATAGACACTTATTGATTAATTGCCTTCTTATTAAATCACTCACTCCAAAAAAATTTTCTGCGTACACGCCTCAGCTAACGCTGAGGCGTGTACGCAGAAAATGCTAACGCATATATTAATGACTGAAAAGGACCCCCCTTAATGACATAACAAATAAGTCGACGATTTGCAGAAATAAAATATCTGATGTGGGCAACACATGACTTCCTTGTACGCCTATTAAATTATAAATCCGTGGCTCAAAAAGTGATACTGAGTTTGGTTACTAGTTTCCGAAGATTACAGTAAAAACGACACTCGGTGTCCCGACATCCATCTATTGACACACCCACTCTTGTTACTGGAGGTCTCATTCCGTTATAACATGTCGTTTTCCTTCAGTAGGTAACTAGTTTCCAAGATATTTCTTCATGCTCCGTGACAACAATAAAACTATCAATATCACTGGATAAAGCATTAGAAATCGACAGTTTCGACATTTTAAGCTGAAAAACCCACTTAACTAATATCTTATTCTCCTGCTGCAGACTTGTTCATCTCACAAATTGGGAGGAAAACCAGTATTTTACTTTCCATTTTAATACTTGAAACAAGAAATACAAATTTTTAATTGGATTGGAAACCAAATTGCGTTTGCAATCTTTATTACCAAAACATATGATTTATGTATTTAATTTAAATATAATTTTTGATGTAACCTTATCATGACCTTCAAGTAAAGTACCCTTTTCGGCTCACCAATTTTAAACAAAATATAGTAAATACATTCATATCGATATAAAAGTCTTATTTACCAAATTTTAGATAATTTGCATTGTATTTTAATATAATTTTTGATGAAAGTCTAAATCTTCCAATTTAGACCAAAATCTAGTATGTTATTTAAATCAATATATAAATTATAAATACAAAATTTGAGAAGTTTTGTATAGTATTTTAATATAATTTTTGATGGAAATCAATTATGACCTTCAATTAAAGTACCAGTTCCGGTAATCAAGCAGTGACCAAAAAGGGAGGTTCATCGAACGTACGGACGAACGTACGTATATACGCCACGACGAAACTAGTCAAAATGGATTCAGTGATGATTAAAATGGATATTTCCGTCGAAATCTGAAAACCGAAAATTTTCGCGATTACAATACTTCCTTTACTTCGTACAAGGAAGTAAAAATCATTGATAAAACAAATTAACTAACTAAAAACCAAATTAGCCTCTAAACCATCCGAAAAGTATATATCATCGTAGAATAAACATTTTATTTGGAATTTCTTTCTCATCTGATGACAAGTATAACGCTTAACGAGTAAAAATAATTAAATAATATATAGTACACAAGAAGTCAATATAGCGAACGTAACAAATGTGAATGTAAGCTACCCTTCAGGAGACCGAAGAAAGAACTGAATTTCACTTTTAACTTCCACATTACGAATAATTTGTTTATGTCTGGGACTTATTACTTCACTGATCCTCGATTTCTGTTTATAATATTTTATTTTGCAAATATACTTATTTATAATATGATAAATTAACAGGTTTATAGTTCAAAATAGGAAATCAAACAAGACATACAGATATTCCATTTGTATCTAATAAGATAACACAACAGAAATGAATGAATATAAAATATAATGCTAATTTTAATTTTAATTAATTTTAAATTTAACTTTGTAGCTTTCACTATCTTTCAAATGAGCATTTCGAATACTCCGAAAGATGTGTAGTTTTTGAGTTATTTAAAAGAAAACAAAAACTGGGAGTAATTAGGCTAAACAATTTTTCGTGCAATGCATAATTTTTTTATAGGCGCATCTAAAATTTATTTTTCGTCATCGGGTTTTTTTCTCGAGGATATACTTTATTCACAACTATATTATTTGGATAGTTAAAGGACTTTAGGTAAGTTTCATCAAAATAGTTAGAGCCCCTAAGGTACTACAGAATAAAGAAAACAAGTTCAGGGGTTACTGCGCACAGAATACCGGATTTAGTACAAAGGTATTGAGGACTAAAACATGAATAAAAAAAAAAAAGAAAAGAAAAAGAAAAAGAAAATGTGTCCATCCGTTTAAGAGGTAATCACAAACAGACACACATGGTTGATATTTATTTTTTATTTTTCAAATAAATAAAACTGAAAATGCGTTTTCGCACATCGAAAATTTGATTCTATTACTATACTTGCCTTACCTAGTAGCGAAAGGAAAGTAAAAATATTGCATTTTTTTTTAATAGTGATTCCAACTATTTCTCGATTTTACTATAGAGTTAAAAATTTTCAATTTATTGATTGACGTCTCAGTACTGATGTCCTCAGTCATAATGTCCACAGTTCAATTTGTATGAAGAAAATTACTAACGGGATATGCAATCGTTTGGATGGGCATTTATACAAATAGCTAAGTAAATAACTAAAAAGTGGCTCATCATTTCCAGGAAGAGGCTAATCAACTCCTGTTTTAATTGCTGTAAAAATGCCTCCTATTTCCTTTCATATACAATTGTTTTTTAAAAGACATTTTTCTTTGTAAGAAACGTATGGTTACCTCTTTTTATTTTTTTTTTTAAATCGTTTTCATTTAACTTAATGAAGTTGAATGTCATCAGTTCTAGCTGAACCTTAAGAAAATTCTTTATTTATGATAAGATGTAGATATGATAAATCGATTCCAAAATAAAACCTTAACTCTCTCAAATGTCCGTAAATAACGGATCAGCCAATTTAGGCATCACCAAGACAGAAAAATCCGAGATCACATAAATGCAGGCCACAGAAAGCACATCTCACATCAACCAAACAGATATAGTACATCACTCCAAGACAGTTTAACAAATATTCATATAGTAAAATATAAGTGTGCGGCTGCATCTAAGACTTAACTTGACTGGGTCCGGTAGGGGTATTTAATAGGAGACGGGAGTCTGTTCCGCTCAAGTCCAGTCCGGAGTTGATGTTGCCTCCTATTAAATGCACGATAAGGGTCCGCTACTGGAATCCAGTCAAGTCCGCATTAAGTGTAGCCACACCTTAAATGTTGGAGAGTCTTGGAGTGATATACTGCCTCTATTAGTGTATTTTAGGCAAAGATTTTATACAAACATAATGAAGATCTTATTTTTTCAGTCCTGATGATCCCTGAATTGGTGAAGTTCTTTTAGAACCTCCCGTTAATAAACTAATAATTGTTTATACATTTTTTGTTGAATTTTTGCTATAATTCAATTATAGAGAATTGAATCGGTCGAGTACTAAATTCGTCCCCTTCAAAGTTTTTCAACTTGTCCTGAGGATGCGTTTTAATCGCGGTTTTCCGTGATTATAATGATTCTGAAATTAGTTCCCCTTTGTTTATGTTATCACCCCACCCTCTTACTTCCAATTAAAAACTTAATTCTAATCTACAATGAATGATCACATTTTCGAATTAAATAACCAATAACAATGTAAATGCAATAAGTATGTTAATGTATGTAAATTTCTCTTTGCGGAGTTATTTACCTTTATTTAAATGTTTCGGAACGCAAACGAATAGTATATAGTGAATTTAATTGAGGGACGGAATTAGAACCCTTTTTTAAAATCCTGGCACTTTGGTTAGTATTGTTTTTATTTATTTAAAGGCCATTTAGTTTTGCCTAATAATATCAAGATATCTTGATATAGAACAGAGTTGATTGTATTAATTTTTGGAGAATTTCAGACTTCAGTATAATACATTAAATTTGAATTTGGCTTAGGAGAACGATATTTGGCCAACTTCCTTTATAAAACTACATTTATTTTAATTTTATTAGATCCATATAAACAGCCTTTGCTAGATAAGGGTAAACAAATATATATATTTTCATTGTAATTTAAAAACAAAATATTACTCAGGACGATGACTAATGAAACGTAATTCGAATCGAGTGGATTTAAATTCTATTGTAGTTGTTCAACAATTTAAGAGACTTCAACGTTTACCTGTTCGATTGATGTTCCGTCAAAAGTACAACAGTCGTTAGGGTTATATTTTAAGCGGGGTGAAGAACGTCATCAAGCTGACACTGTGAAAAATGAACCTGAATAAATATATGATGGAAGTGCATTAACATATACTTTCAAGAGGCCTCGGCTATACAATACAACAATACAAGGGCTTAAGTATCCCTCCTTGCATTAATCAAAACCTTCGAAGCTGCGAATCAGATAACTGATTCAGTAATATACTCAGTATTATGAAGAGTATCATAAAACATAATACTAAAGTTAAAAAAAATATTTCGAACTCCAGAAGTGTATCGAAGGATTTTATGAGGTTTTCATTGCCTGTCATCGATACATAAGAATGCTGACGCGCGCAAACTTCCTTCATTTATTAAGGACAAGATGGCCAGGATGAAGGTCAAAACTTACAAAAAAAAAAGTGTGTGAGGCAATTTAATGCATGCCGACGTTTAAGCCAATTTAGCAGACCTTCTTCAGTGCTACAAAGGAGGACAAGAAACAACAAAGATGAGAATCATATAAACTGATAGAATGAAAGAATGAAAAAAAAAAAGGAAGAGTAAAATAATATAAAAGAAATCAAGGCCGTACATTTGACTGGCTGGAACTAAATATAGAGAATAAAATTACACAGATAAAGAAGTATTTTAGCGCATGGAAATGGTGTTCAATGCATATCGGTATTAAAAACCGAAATTAACTTCATGCTTGGGTAGCCAATTAAGGACCTTAATGCAAGAACCAGGGTCCAAATATTCCAATTTATTTTTGCCTAAGAACGACCAATATGTAACAAATGCGATATATATACAAAGTTCTTTCCTGATTGGTAAATGATGTGGGAAAGGTTGCATCACCGGCCAATAAAAACTGTTTTATCCGTTGGAGGAAAAACCAGCTATTTCTGGACTTACATTGTTTTAGACAATGATGTTAATGAATGCATACTATCTTCCTCCTTTAAAATTTTAATTCGTAAAAGTTTTCTGGTTTATTCAAAGCCTAAAGGTAGACATACATGGTTCTTGCATCGATGACCTGAATAATTAATGCCAATGTTCATTTTTGGGCCACCTCATTCGTTAAGAATAGATTTTATTTTAATTATGTTGTTGTTGAAATTTAAAAAAAAAACTTTAGAAATTTATACAACAACCACTTTCTTCTTGTTTTTAAAGCATATTCATTAGTACCTGAGATGTAAACCATCTCATTTGCAACATTATGCTAGATATATTTTATTATTTAGCAACTAAAATTTTGAACTTACATATTAAAAGACGTAAAAAGCTAAGATACACTGTAAAATTTGCTAATAGAAAAAAAGGTCTTCAAATCTTTGTATATCAAAATAAACTTATCTATTGTAACGTTTTACGATATGGAATTACGAATAAATACAAACTGTTGACATAAGTTTTCTACAGATGTCCAACCCCAACCTGAGATAAAAAATCCTGCCGTTGCATCGACCAGGAGATAACGCTGATGGATGAGGTACCAACATTACCCCTCCGCTACACCCCCTAATCGCCTATGGGGGGGTCCTACCCCTCAGGTGAGTGGCAGATCATTAACATAAATCACAAATGCGAGTGGTCCGACGAGTAGATATAATTGAAGATGCCACGAGGAGCGGTTGCATGTCGTAGCCTGTTCTTGTCGGTCAATATTGAGTCTTTATCGTAGGTATAATGAGTCAATGTGTGCAATGAATCTCTTTAACTGGTTGTCTGCATTTCACAATTATTGGAAATGTTTTCTTCCAACGTTACAACATTCGAAATTTTATATTAAAATTAATCCAATAATATTACACAAGGCAACAATGATTTTGCGGCGCAGGGTTTCAAAGTCGATTCTGGATAATGTCAGACGATACGAGAAAAATACCAGATTATTAATTGCTGGAATTACTCCACTTAATAAATAAATGCAATACATACACATATTAAAAGAAAGAATATAAAGTTTTTTTAGATTTTTTTCGGGCAATAGTGATTTTGCAACGGAGGGTTTCAAGTCGAACTTGGATAATTTCAGTCGCCTAAATTCGAGAAAAATATTTGATTTGCTAAAATGACTCTAGTTTTTGAAATAAAGGCAATTTATACTGTAACTAATCTAGATTATTTTTTTTTTTTACAAAAAATAGACTCAATTTGAACAAAGTAACTATACTTCGTGTGCCTAAGTACATTAATGTATTTATATTCACACTCAATAGCTATTCCGCAAGAAAAAAGTATTTTTTTTTTCTCTAGTTTAATTCGAAGTCTCCCTTTGAAATCCGTTTGGTTTTCGCAAAACAACTACAGAATATAAAACAAAAATGAATAGAGATAAAATAGACAAACAATAAAATACGCCTTTGTATTAATCACCAGACTAATGAATGTAACTGATTTCTAATAAATTTTATAGTTGCCACAAATAAGTAAAATCACTATTTATCCGTTTTTATATACACACATACTACATTTGTACATCGAGAGTTTATGTATTTAATAGATAAGAATGCTAACTTTATGTACATGAAAATCTGTAGTTGTATACATTTTCTGTAGAATTAAAAAAAAAAAATGGACACACGTTTTAGATCAATTGATTTTTATTTTTTAATCCTAAAAATAATAAATGCACTAAAAATAAATATGTATTTCAATTACTTAAGATGCCTCATTATTTATAAATAAATATATTTTTTTTTTTAAGAAAATTTCAACTTCGATATCCAGAAGTAGCAGAAATAAATATAAGGTAAAATGAATTAAGACAATTTAAAAAAAAAAAAACTAGAAAATAACATTCATTAAAAATAAATTATGAAAATTCACTTTAGCCTAATTTAAAATAAATGATAGTAACGAAACAAGGAAGTGTTGCATTTCTGATTACATTTTAAGAGAAGGACAATTATTTTAAATAAATTAACGATATTTGCCGAAAAATATCAAAAAATTGATTTTAAACAAACCCCATTCTAAATTAATTACTAATAGTTTATTATTAGCGAAATGTTGCTTAATTCCCGTTCTACATTACAATAGTTGAAATAACGCAAAAGTTATCATGACATGAACTCATTATCGAACCAAAAAAAATTGCCATATTGACTCACATCTTAAGATTAAATCAAATTCCATCTTCTTCCGAAGTAGATTAACAAATATGGAGACAATAGAATTTAAACTGATTAAATTTTCTAAAATATATATATTTCAAATTTGTTCAATACATCTCTTATTTATTTTTAATGCCAGTTGTATTTAAGTATATGATTATTAATTCTCCTTCACTATCAACAGGTAGAACATAAATAACACTTGGTTAAAACTTTGTTAACAACTTAAATGAGTGAAAATATTAAAACTAGAAACCTTTTTTTTCTCCTTTTACTAAAAACTATTACCATTATTAATTTTTCCAGTCGGATTAGTTTGATTTTTTTTATAATTTCATTATATAAAGGTAAAAAATTATATGTATTTAAAATATTAATAAAATTAATGGATAATTGTAGCTAAAAGCAATTTTAGAAAATACGAACATTATAAAATGTTACATTGTAAATGATTACATTACATGAATATCTAAAAGGATATTTATTTGTGCACAAAAGTAATAATTATTTATGTGCATATCGTTGCATTGTTGCCTTGAAAAAAAAAGTACCACAAAACGAAGAAATTCTACAGTTTGAGAGTTATTTTTCGCTGTCCCTAACTTCTTTTTTTCACTGATAAAACATCAAATCGGAAATTTTCTTAGCCAATACTACTTACCTTATCTGTTTAAAAATAAAGTTAATCTTCATTTTTTGATCTTTCAAACATGTTACCGTAAGTTAAATTGTGGCTACTTTTCATAAAAAAACTAAAATAAATTGTTATACGTTAAAATTGTAAAATAAAAATCTGAAATGTTTTCCAAAAGAAAATATACTTGATTAGAAATTCTCCAAAAACAAAATTTTTCGTATTGTGTCAATCTTCTTCCAAGTCAGCGATATTATACTTATACGAATATAACTATATCATAAACTTTTTATGATTGACGTACTTTATCTGTTTGATTAGCATGTTGAAGTAAGATGTACTACCAGCATTAGTGTTATTTATAGGTTTTCAGTCCTGTAGCACGAGATAGCGAATCGTGGGCATGTCACAATGCTGTGAAATTGAAATACAGTAAAGCGTCGATTATCCGAACTAATGTCAGTGGTGGTTCGGATAATCAAAAGTTCGGATAATCGAAATTCACGTACTCGCATATACAGTTTTCAGTTCTAGGTATATAAATACTATTTAAAGAAGCAGTTTCTGAGAAATAATTAAGGGTGGCTTCCTTTTTAGACGTTCTGGGAAAAATTATTTTTTTTTTTCGTTTAATTTTGTTCAAAATAACAATAATTTTAACAATACCAATAAGTAATTTACATGATCGAATTAATTAAAATTACAAACATTAAAAAAAAAAAAAAAAAAAAAAAAAAAAACCTTGCGATAATCGAACGTTCGGATAATCGACGCTCCACTGTACATGAAGAATGTTAAACTCTTTCTATAAGTTTAAAAAGACGAAATCAATGGTAAATTATCGATACAATGAAGACAAGAGTGAATACATGTAATATAGCGATAGAGGGCATGAAACACATAAGAAGTTTTCCTAAAGATGGTGTGATTCCCCGAAACGTTAAAAAAATAATTTAAGAAATCATTTAATAAAACAGAAAATCCGAAAAGAAATTTTACTTCATAAAAGTACCCATAATAAAGTTACATACCAATGCTAATTTCATGCATAGTATTAAACAACATCTGATATTTTGCCTCATCTGCCAAGATCCCTTCCAATATCTACTCCAATGGTAAGTACACTTGACTGGGGGATAAATGAACTAACTCTAACGACGCCTGACCTAGACTGCTTGGCAGCTAGATGATTCACCATTTTCCTTGATGTAAAAGGATATTTCTTTGTGCGAGTTAAGTATCTAAATTGTTTACTCGATTTATTTATTTTAGTGCTAGTCAAGTGGCATAAATAAATATTTATAGAGCCCAGAACAAATAAATGCTACCAACTTTACTCATAAATAGATAATGGGAGGACGTTGAGGTGACTACTCGAACAAATATCTAAACTGTTACGTAAAACTTCGTAATTTTATTTTATTAATAAATTATTTTTTTTATTTATTTAAAAATTGTGATTCATTTCAACCGTCACATAGTTCACAGTTTAATTAATCAATCACAATTATTTGCGTCATTACGTCGAACTTTCAAGTAACGTACATGCCTATTTCTAAAGATAAGAAATAATCCAAGAAAAATAAGTAAAATCTATATATATATATATATATATATATATATATATATATATATATATATATATATATATATATATATATATATATATATATATATATATATATATATATATATATATAGATATTTATTTATTTTCAATCGGGATTAAAAAAACGGAGGAACCAAAAGTAATTCAAAGACCATTTTTCAATCTTTTTTTGGGACGAACGATTTTTAACTTTAACCTCTCCTTATAAATAATCAATTAATTATATGTTTTATTTTATTATTAATACATTTTTAATTTATGTTATTGGAGGATATCCAATCAATGAAGGATTTTCGTATATCAATTTCATAATTGTTGTTCGTAATTCTTTCCAACATTTCACAACTTATTTCTCAAAGTCTAATTAGTTCTGCGATATTAACGAAATTGCATATCGTTAATATTTCAGTTTTATAAATAAATGGATAAATTGAATATATGGCATAAATGGGAAAATATTAATAATATAGATCATAGGAATCGAATATTTAGTTTTACAACAGGCAAAAATAGCATAGGCTAATCAGCTCCGAACCGAAGAGTAACCATCCCAGAGGTAGACCGAAATGGTGGAAGATGGAGAGTAAGGGAGGGTTATATTAGGTCTCAGCATGTAGATTTGTACTTCAACCATTTCAGTGGTGCTACGCGCCGGCATCCGACCTCTGGGTTCTTTGGTCCTTATTAATACGAGAACAAGAAGATCAGTGAATTGTCTTTCTATAACTTCAACCTCATTTTTGCAAGAGACTTTTTTTAAAAATATGGCTACATGCATTATTGACTACAGGAATGCTAAAAAATCTAGAAATTTAATGCGAATACCCTTAAACTCGATCGCTCGAGGAAGATAGGATACGGCGAATTATTCTATTATTTGAATATGGATCTATATATCATAAGGGAGCCCTATATATCACGTCCCGGAGATATTCAAATGATAGCTGAACAATACGAGAACGTCTATCATTAGAAGTAATCTAACAAAAGCAGCGGAAGAGAATTATTACAGGATTCATGAAGGCCAAAAGCCGGTTCTTGTTTGATGGTTGGGCCGTCGCATTCTCTAAGATCGGTATCTCAAACCTTTTCCAAATGGCATAAGTAATAAGATGAGGAAGATTAACAACAGAAAACTAAATGGACGGAGGTTTAGTGTAGCGGCACCAAGTCTCGTAGCGTTATGGAAATCACCTCTCATGAATAGGCATACTGGAATTAATTTAGGCTATTTTCTTTTTTTTTTTTTTTTTTTTTTTGTCTTATTCAAATTTTGAAATAAAGCTCGTTAACTTGTTGAGAGAAGCGCTGCAGCCTCTATACCAACTAAAACTTTTATTTGTTTATTGATAATAAAACGGCCAGTTATTTTAAACCTTTCAGATGAACTTTACTTTGATAAGAAAGATATCAACAATGAAGGTAAATCTTCTTCGGAAGTAGGGCCATCGAATCGCAATCGATAAGTCAAATCGTCAGTAATACGGAATTGGCACATATCGTTCAATCTATTGCGTTAATCGTCATGGAATCAATTGTTTCAATAACTTTTGAATTTGGATTTAGAAAAGTCATCAGAGTCAAATCAAGCAATAAAATGTTTTTAGCTGAAATATTTAGTTAATTCACAACTATCTGTGTACTCAGTTTTACTTTCATAAAGACCGTTTTAAACCCACCCGAAAAATGGGTGTAAATTTGAAAAATTAATAATAGGTACTTAACCCGCGAAATCCCTCAAACTTTAATCAAAATCAGATTAATGGAAGTAGGTGTCCATCACCTGGATTTGACTACAGGCAGACAGACACGGAACCAAATTAGTTCCTTCATGTCTAAAACGTAAAATGCGAGTGGCAATTTCCGATTATGTCAACATAAAACTGTTGCCACTTCCTTCATGAAAAATTACATTCAAAATATGTTTGCTATTTTATCTTTAAATTTGTAACATAACACTTCATCGACTCATGTTTTCAGTTGATAATTATATAATTACATTTGAAAATTTAGACGATCGATTTCTCATAAGGTGAGCCAAGATTATTTAATGAATGTTCGTATATCATGGTAACTCATGAAATTGGTACTGGTATGCAACTTAGCTATTGGTAGTAGGAAATTACACTCCCCTCTGTGGATCCGCCATTGGTAAGAATTTTGAATAAATGTTTAAGTGAATAAGTGTGAATAAATTATAACTTTTCAAGACTCATTTTCTTCATGAGTCGACTTACACATACACATATGTTTTTTTTTTTTTTTACCTAAATTCTGTTTATATATAATTTATACTTAAGTCATTAAGTAAAGATTTTCTTATTATAAATAATGTATGTGAAGTCTTAGGTACATTATATACTAATGTATGGAATTTTTCCATACATGGAAAAAAAAAAAGTCGATTTTCCAATTTATTCTCAATTCTTATAAATATATCCTTTATTAATAAATAATCTACGACTATGGCTGCATTCATAAATAATATTTGCTAATCACGAAAGAGGCGAAGAATAAAAAACGACCAATTATTATAAATAATGAACCCAGAAATCAATAAAACCTGTATCTATCTACGAGATCGATATACGAGCAACAGAAAAGTAAACAATAATTAATTTGATATCAAACTGAAATAAACGTAAAATTCTAAAAATTAAAGCACTCCATTCAAATATACCTATATTAGCTGACCCGTCAATGATTTGCTGTTGCTAAGTTTAAGTATTTATACAGATAGGACCGTCAAGTGGTTGCAATTAGACCAAAAATACAATATATCAGTTTTGTGATTTATTTATACAAATGAGCACATACAATTTTGTTCTGGTATTATTTGAATGTAAATTGAGATTAAAAAATCGATTTAATTAAAGATCAAAATAGAATCAATTCACCCGTTCATGAGATAATCAGAATAATAAGTTTTATACAGAAATATACAGAAAGTAATAAGTTTTTTTTTTTTTTTGGACTTAGGGGGCTCTGAACGGTATAGATCCCTTGAAATCTTCAAATCGAAAATCCAACCCGATTACAATACTTTCCTTACCAATCAGCAGTAGGAAAATAAAAACATTGTTAAGATGTTCAATGCGTATCTTTAGTACTCTTTGCTAATAATACTCCGATTTCAATGATTTGCTTTTGTTTTGTAGAGAATTTAATTATCATTTGTATAATCAACCAAAAATGTATACTTTTCGAGTTATGCGCAAATAAAATATTCTTACCGTTGTAACTTTTTCCTTCTTCTTCTCGGGGTTGTAGTTTATGTAGAGATAGTTGAAGGGCTTTAAGCAGCCGCTATACCGATATTGGTAGATTGTAATAAATAAATACGATAAATAATATTATTGCCATGGTTACCATCTAGGAACCATGGAGATAATGTAGTTGAAATATCTTAAAGATTAGCTCAGTAATTTTCGCGGTTAGTGATTACAAACGAAAAAAATTGGCTGTCATATTATATAATAGAATGATTTAACATAATATAGACCTAAATATATATTAACACGAATCAATCCATAGCCCCATAAATAGCTGCCTTTATAGAATTATAAAACATCCGTCTACTTTCGGCATCGATGAACAGGGGCAACTAAAGTGAAGTAGTACCAAAAAGAAATAATAGAAGAATGGACAATAGCTGAAATCTATACCAAGTACTTAGCAACACACCAGCATGGCGTCATATTCACTGATTCAGACAGCCTTTTTTCTCCGCTTTCTTCATCAGCCGAAAAAAAAATTATCATTGGCACGGAATGAAATTTTAAGAATTTTCAACGTTTTAATTTTTTTATTGGCGTTTAACAACCTTTCCCACAGGTTGCAAACCTATTCCAACAGATTCATTCCGTGAATCCGCCACTAAATACTCGTAAATTTCAACCAGCACAGGCCAGGTTCGGACTGGCACTCTGGTATACTGGTTTACCCTCGGTCACTATGCCCTCGCAACGTTTTAATTGTATAATTATGTCTAATTTATTTGCAATCCCCCTAATGCCTCCCATGCCACGTTCTTAAGGTATTTCATCCTATTCATCGGTTGTAAATAAGATAATTGGCACGTGAGCACAAAAAAAAAATAATAATTTACAAAAAAAAGGTTGATTTTAATTAAAAATTTTATCATTTTAAAATTGCGATTTCAATAATTTTTTTAGCCTAATGACGTACATATGTCAGCTATTTTCTATTGTTTTAAGACTTTTCAAAATGGAGAGAAACAAAAAGTTTTAAATTAAATTAATAAATCAAGTTTTTGTAGCTAGATACCCGGATTAGTCCATATTTAAAATATTATAATGAATGGGTATCCTAGGTAACAACATACACAGAATTAAATTTTGTTTATTTATTGTTTTTATAATTTTCTGTTTTATAAATGTGATTAAAATCGACAAATTTCTTTGAAAGTGGTGCGATTAACCCCTCAAATATTTTTGTTGGCCAATGAGAAACATAGGTACCAAGTTTCACGACCGTCCGCCCTAACTATTCAAAAGGACCTAATGATAGAATCACAAACTCCCTATATAAAGTCCCTTTATTCCGAAATTATTAATAGTATCCAACTTCTCAAATATAAGCATAAGTACAAAGTTGTACTACAAATCAGACTCGTAACATGCAATAAAGCTTTTTCACGATAATCTGTAATAAAATTATTTCCAGATTTTGCTTTAGGAAATTTCTTTCTAGGAAAATTGTTTTTAGTTTCATAACAATAAACGGTTCTTACATTTTAAAAACTTCATATCTATTAAACCTATGTGAACATATGGTATCAAGCTACTAGGTTCTATTAATTTAATTGAAAATCAGTATTCTTTATTTTTAAACTGACCTGCAGAAAATTTATTAAAACATTTATAACAAAAAAAAAATTAAGAAAATTGGGGATGGAAAAAAGAAAATAAATTTCGTATGTAATCTTGCGCATATCTATGTTATTTAGGTGTAAATGCAACTAGTGGACATATCTATTTATAAATAGATAAATACCGAATTTGTCCCTTGAGCGATCCGACATCCTTTCTAAAATTATCAAAGCTCTTTATCACACCTAAATTAAAATAAAAAATTGATATTAATATCTATATAACCCATACTTGGCCCGAAAGGAATTATTTACATATATACATCCATGTTAAACTCTCTAATTCCTTAACCAATATGAGTTGAACAGCATTTGAAGTCATATCAATATATGGTTTTTACAGAAAAATTAATTAATTAATATATTTTGAACAGTTTGAAGGAAGAACGGATCGTCTTTAATACACAGTAGTAATAAAGGTTAGGTCCCATACCTTATTCTAGTGAATGTAAATAGCGAGATAGAGTGAACAGGTTGCCTTGGAAATAACACGCATAGAATACATTTATCTATGGCTTAAGCCGTATAATAAAATGCTTCTTTATAATCACCCCAGCCATTCAGAAGTAATATTGAGAACCATCCTACATTTCAGAAGATGCCATAAAATTTCACCATTCCTAACCAAAAGATGTTACATAATACTTATCTAAGCCTAACAAAAAATAACTTAAATTTTAGTTCTGTAGAAGTATTTAATTGATTTTTAATTCAATATTCTTATATACAAAATATGTATTTTTCTTAAATGCTATGAAAATTGAGTGTTTTTTTTTAAATAATATTTATGATGTTAGTAATAGTAGTTTCGAAGTAAAAAGAAAAACGGCCAATAATTATCGAATCCTAAAATTCAAGTGATGCTAATAACGACAATTTACTATTATGAGGGAAATATTGCAGTAAGGATCGTGGTGAGATAAGTGCTCCAAAAAAAAAATTGGACTAGGTAATGATTTGTAATGAGAGATTAATTACCCCAAGATGTTGTTCCGGTGTGAGAGCTCTCCTCCTTTTTCTCAACCTTGATCTTCATTCTTCATTCCGACATTGAAGATACTTCCCCGAGCAACAAGAGCAAGAGGCACCAACTGATCCCAAGGTCTCCACGCATCCTTGATTCTCGGGAATGATGTCCGCCGAAATAGTTCACCCACGGCTGAGCAAGTAACAATAAGTAATCTGAGATATTATATATAACACTGAATTAATATCGCAGTTACAATTGTCATAAATATTCTACGCATGAACGATTATAAGAACACTACTTGGCACACGTGGTTCGTTAAGACGTAACATATGTTTTTTAGGGGGATTATAAACTTTTTATATATATTAATAATAGTCGTGAGCTAATTAGCATAAGTGATATCCTAAATCAATGGTTGCTAGTAGTGATAAATAGAATACATATTAATTCTGTTAATCCTCAAATATTACAAATGAGGAATTGATCCTTCTATACCATCATGCGGACGTCAACTCAAATATTACTGTTTAAACGTAGAGTTTCGAAATAAAGCAAAGCTCATTATTACAGCCAATCACCTGTTAAAGAATTTGGCATTTAAGGTAATAATGAATTTAAATATTGCTTAGATGTCAAGGGATGTCAGAACGCCTCTTATACGCTTCAAAAAATCTGAGAATATTCCCAAAATGTTGTATATTAATATAAAATGTACTATTTTCTTAATTTTCAAAAAGAGAGACTCGTGGGTGCTAAAAAAACAAAAATAAAAAGGAAATTAAAAAAAATGGACAAGAGATGCTTTCAAATTTCAATATTCCTAAATACGATTAACGCTTTTATAAATAAATAATTAGTGTTTTTTTTTCCTTTTTTCTCTCTAATCCTCTGGATATATTCCTGATTAAAATTCTTGGCCGGTCGCGGGTCCTCTTGTCGGTGGATGGAGATTCCATCACTTTTCTGGGTGCGTGGTCCTCGTTCATTTGACAAGTGTGGCTAAACATGTAAAGTGTTTTCTAGAGTGGATTTTAGCCACAGGAATTTTAAGCTCCTCTCTTATCCTTTCGATTTTCACGCGAACTCTTCTAGTTTTTCCTGCAACCCTATGCAAGTACTGCATTTCAGCTCGAGTAACTCGGCTAAACTGCTTGTCAAGCATTTTTTACTACCTAACCCAGCTTTCTTTTCCGTAAGAGTAAGGAGGAACACTGACCCGTTAATATATAGATTGCTCTCCTACTCCACACCAAGACGGCCAGCAAAGCTGTTGTTTATGCTGTTGATTGGCTATAATGATCCTATTTGCTATCTTCCAAAAAATATGGTCTGGTTAATTATGCTGGTTCCCAAGTAGTCAAAAATGTCAACCACTTCGAGAACCTTATTAAGTAAACTTCCACTGCCTTAGGAAAGATTGTATGCCAATACCTTACTCTTAGAGGCATTGATGGTCATTTCTGTTCTTTGCAGTTCCTCCTGCCACTCCAGCAAAGCTTACTGTAGTTTCTCTATCGTATCACAGATGAGGACGATTTCATAAGCATACAAGGGAGATTGATAGAGTAATGCCTTCATGTTCCACTTTCCGATGGCTGTTTGTGCTGTTCGCCTAATACAAATTTTATGGATTTCATCCATAAATAAAGTGATTAAGAATATAAATAGGCTAGAAAGTTATACGATCGTCTGTTGTAATAAAGGTGTCAAGCGAGGAAGAGTAGAAATAGGCTATCCCCTCCTAGACATCTCTATTACACCAGGCGATAGTATAACTTTATCTTATGAAATCGATTAATGAATAATTTTTTAGGAGAAATTGATCGGAGTGTGCAGCCAATGAAGGAAAACACACTAATAAGTGAATCTTACTTTTTATTATGTGCCAACGTTTGCCAACAGGGCAGTTGATAACGTCTAGAGTCTAGACGAACCGTCATGAACTACTCTTGAACGAACTTGGTATTTGTCGGTGCGATTCGCATTTGGAACGATCATAAACAAAGAACAGTGACAATCGCCAAATGTATGTGAACTAAATTACGGAAATCCATGTAGGTCACATGGACTGCTCTATGCCTCCGGCATAAAACGAAAAAAAACATAAAACGTGTATCCAAAAGCGCTTCGATAAACCGAATTAAAGCACAGAAAATTTCTTTCAGTGACATTACAACGAATGCCGGGTACTCATACTAAATCTATAATCATTAAAATTGAAGACTACAAGGACGAATTAGGGGGCAACGGCTGGTTATAAAATATTTTTATATGTTCGCTGCCGTGTAGACGAATCCACAGAATAAGTGGATAAAGAGACTATCTTTACATATTCTGTGAAATGAAACAGTCGATTTGTTTGTACAATTAGTAAATGAAGGTGTCATTGAAGAAAGAGGGAGAGTCACATTATTTCCGAAGTGGAGTTATACACATCAGTATGTTCATATAGTCAGTAGAATTAGATGGTAAAAAGAAAGATCCGGAAATGTGGATGGTCGGTTAGTTAGAAACCTTTGAAGAATACCCCTAGAGTGAAGGAAGTAGAAGCTAAAAACTTTAAAATTTGATTTTCACGAAATGCGTTACGGATGAATTTTCCCCTTTCTTCCGTGGCCTCTTCAAATACAATGCTCTGAAGCAAAGGAAATATGGAAGTGGTAGTAGCTTCTAATAAGGTTAAGTGAATACATTATTCTTATAACTATAATAATTAACTGAGCTTATTATACATTATTATCACCTATTATAAACAAATTTATTGACTGGAATTTAATCAAGATATATCTTTCCCCGCACCCCCATCTCTTCCGCAATAAAATGGTGGAAGTGAACGATATGGGTGGCATGCAGAAAAGGTAAGTGCGATTGTGCATTTCCTCAGTGCAGCTCTTCGACATCCTGCCAGCAATCTTTTCATTTCCTGCACTCTAATCATGCGATAGTATATATCAAGTGGAAAAAAAAATATGATTCCACTGCAGTAATTTTACGAAATACATGAATATGTTATGGTTTCATGATTTCTTTTCTTAAAGTTGCATATAATTCATCACATCTAAAAATATTTTTTTAGTTTCAAAGCTGTAACACATAGGAATAATAGGAAATGAATCTAAGAGTTACCTAGATCATAATGCACCTACTAAGAAACATATTCAAATCGCTAAAATTTTATCATTTCATTTCGATGATGAATTACTTACCATAAACGTAGCTACTGTATGATTGTGATGTTTTCGTTTACAATGGAAAATAAAACACATTTTATTTAAGGCTAAAAATTTAAACAGATATAATTTTGCACATGCGCACAGAAAAAATCGTTCACATTTTTCTCGTCAATGATAATCCCAATATTTTGATTTCAATAGAAACAAGATTTTATCTCCTATGGGCTGGTGAAATACACTCATGTGTTAACAAGTCGTAACATCGTTTAAATTGATCGAAAAGAATTCTCACATTGTTTGTGTTTATCGCATTCTCGACCAGTTACTGCTAGAAACCACTCATGTAACACTTCCAAGATATGTTTATAAAGCTGGTTTCTCACTTTTTTACTTAAAATGTTGGGATGCTTATAATTAGCTTATAAAATTATATTATATAAAATTGCTTATTGCTTACGTTTGTTCTGTTAAAATAATGTTTTTGACACATATGAGATTTCACTGCGGATATAATGATATGTTCCTTTGTCGGCTATTACTTTTGTCATCCTATCATCGCCAATACATACCTTTTACCAACGGAAAACCATATTACTTCTAACATTTAATTGAATTATTTGTTAATTTTAAAATCCTCCTCCCCCCCAAAAAAAAGTTCTCAACAATTTAATTACGAACTTATTAGCAAAATGAAGATGCCTTTAGGAATTAACCTGCCATAGCAGATTCCAATTACCGGCAATTTCCCAGCGCTTTCATTCCCACACTACGTGAATTTTCATTTATCGTTAATAGCTAAGATTAAGACACCCACATTGAATCAAAGCTAAGAATTTGCACTAACGAATACTTTTTTTTTTCTTGTGAAAAAGATGTTTAACCTTTTTAAGGATAATAACTGCGCTTAACGGTGTTATTTTGAACAGACCCCTGACTTTATTCAGGCACGATATTTTAATAATATGGTCCATTAAATATATATTTATTCAAGTCATATTTGTAATTTACTTTCTGCCTGACATACCTGAATACCTGAGAAAATAGAGATCATATATATAATACTATACACACTTTTATTTCGGTAGATTATTAAAAGAACTAGAAAAACTTACTTTATATTTTATACCATATATACCAGGTTATATTCCAACATTTCATTAAGTATATAACATTATGCTAACGATAATTAGGATTTATCATTCCTCATTATCATTTATCATTTATAATATGAGTTAGTCACTAGTGACAACATATTACTGAGCACATGGAGAACACAGCTGTTCTTAATATCAATAAATTAATTTTATCTGCGTAAAAAACGTATAAAAACATGTTTCGTCTTAGCAACACAACGGTGGTAGAGATGAAGACTAACATATTTAATCAATGTTTTTAGTAATATCGGATAATAATGAAGCGGGATAAGGCTCTGGGCTCCCATCTACCACTGCACCCATATTCGAGCCCAGCTGTAGCGGAAAATGTCTTTTTAATCGATCAGCTGTGGATCGATCTTGGGGTAGTTAGAAGCTCCTGTGGCACACCCAGTCTCTATAAAGCCTCTCTCTTCATACTAATACCTTCGACGATTCTAATGCCCTCGAATATTATTCGACTGTATTCTAGGATGTCTAAGTTCCTGTGTAGCAAATGTTTTGTCAGACAAAATGGTGCGTCCATTATTTTTCGCAACGCTTTTGATTGGAACGACTGAATGGGCTTTTGAGGTTCTGGCACAGTCCCATATCTGTGTCCATTAAGTTTTATCACTATTTTATAGATGGCAAGTCTCTGTTAGTTGAGGCAAATTTGGAGCGTCTGTCGAGTAACCTGGATAAATTAACATGTATATAAAAGTTGAGGTTCATTTCTGATAATGGTGAGCGATGAGTCGTTCCAGAGAGTGATTCGAATCCCGACAATCTGTAATAGAAACCTTGTTCAATAATCTTATGTACATCAGAGGTGAGGTACTTTACGATACTGTTAACGGGCAATTTTTAATACTTCTTGAAACAAGATAAACTAGATATTTTAGATCGGAAATTTCCATTGAGCGAACATGCAAAATTACATAAGGACTATCATTAACTCAATGAGCAGCTGTCAGTAGCAGACAACCAATTGGACTCTTGAATGAGATATTTAATGACAATATCCAACCGTCCAAACAGCTGCATATATTTTTGTATATTTATATATATTGTTATACTTTATATTTGTTCATGTTAATAAACGTAATACAGAAACAAAAAAATTAAAAAAAACGTAAACATTTAATGGATATCTAAAAATACATATTTATTATAAAGTTAAAAAATCGACGACAAATAACACGGATACATACAATCACATAAAATGCATTTAAGTTATCTCTAATGTAATATAATTCTACATTTCACAGTCGAAAAGATTTTGCACATAAAGTTCCCTTGAAAGGAGTAATTTTTTTTTTAAAGGAGGGAGAATTGAGTACATTGCTTGGAGAATGCCTTTGGTAACCCTACGCAGAAGAATAAAAAGAAGCTGGATAAGGGACCTTCTTTAGTAACCAGAAACTTTAATAAGGCAGAGAGATGTGTCGCAGTGTGATGAGCCTCCCATATCATATTCATGGTTTCATTATTTCACACCAATAAATTCACGGGTTTTATTTCATTTTCTTGAGGTGTGGCTATAAAAAAAGAAAAAAAAAAGAAAATCTACAGTTCGTATTGAATTTTATCTAGTAATGGATATTAAACTTAATGGAGCTAGACCCAAAAAGTTATTTTTAATAATTTTTTTAAAGTATAAAATCAAATTAAAATTTTTCCAAAGTTATCCAGTTATCCGATATATTAAATATCCAAAGTTCATAGTCGAAAACGTGCAAAACTCGATCTCGAGAAAGATAATATCAAGGTATTAACTATATATAGATATGAATTAAATCTAGGTATAAACATCGACAAACATTTAATTCTTGCAAGATCCACATAAAACGAAAGATCTGCAATAATTCCGGAACGGAGTAATTAGAAAAAATATGCAGACATATTTCTCTCTGAAAAGAAAAAGATCCTAATTATTTTTCTATTAAAGCACTTAGGAAGTCTAATAATTATTTATTGACAATTAGCAACAGTGAAATTCCATTATTCTTCTTTTCCTACATATACTTTATTTATCCAACTGTATCCACGTTTCGGGGTTGTTTCCACATCTCCAGGATTACTTTCTACAAATTTAACAAAATAAAAAGCCATATTGTATCAGCAGGTGGAGTATGTTGTTACGTTGAAAATGTGATTATTAATGTTGAAACGATATGTTTTTTTATTTTGTTAAATTTGTAGAAAGCAATCCTGAAGATGGGGAAACAACCCCGAAACATTGATACAGTTGGATAAATAAGATATACGTAAGAAAAGAAGAATGAAAATGTTTGGAATGTCCCTGTTGCTAATAAAACATAAAATATATAATATAATATAACATAAAGCGACGCCACGTCAAGTTTTTCGATTCTTTGCAACAAGTTAACAATCCGCTATTTGGTAGCTTAGCACCCCCACGGGCGGCAAAACGGTGGCATCATCAAATGGGTATTAGAGTTAGGTTAAATCTAAGTAAAAATCATAGGGAAATTTCGGTAAGAAGTGAGCCCCACCACTGGTATCATAACTTTTAGAAAATATCAACAATATTTAGTTATCAGACCAAAATACCTTAGAATGTATTCAGAATACAGAAGAAGGATAAAAGATGAAAAAAAAAAATAACAAGAAGTAAAAAATTAAAGTTATAAAAATAATTTCTCGTGAACTAGGACGAGCTTGGTAAGTATCAATTCATATTAAAGCTTAAAAATAATTGTCTCTATACAAAAAAAACAACAACAAAATGTATATATCTGATTCTAGGACCGCGTTTAGTGGAAATCTAAGCCTAGTGAGGATAACCAAATATCTTTAGCTTCTACACGAATTAAGAGAGCTGCCCATTATAATATATATATATATATATATATATATATATATATATATATATATATATATATATATATATGTGTTTGTGTGTGTGTGTGTTTTACTGAGTTTCATGGTTTCATCGACCTCTACAGCCCTTTCAAATTGAGTGTTGAGAATTTATATGTGAATTAAGTTAGTGTTAGTGAAGAGTATTTTAGATTTCTAAACTTATTTTTCTCACCCCGCCATTTTGATATTTTCAATTTCTATTTTAGTGAAAATATGACCTTAGCAACATAGCTCTGCTGTTCACGCTTTTTTTTTTTTTGTAATTTGAGGAAATAAAATGATAGTTTGTATGTTATTTATAATATTTCTTTAAAGTTTCATGACGTACCTGAATAAATAAATATGATTATTATTACTGTCGTTGAAAAATACATTTACTGTTGAAGCGTGCTACCTATTCCTCCAATATGTGCACAAACATATAGTCTTTATTCGTTTTTTCTCTTGATCCAATCCAAACCTTGTTTTACAAATGACAAGTAATCAGTGACTATTCTTAATATTTATATTGGAGAATCCAAAAAATATATTACTTTTTTTTTCTGTAGCAAATTCGCAATATCACACAAAAAATAAATAAATAATACTGTTTGGGTATCCAGGTAGTGCGAGAATGTATTGACGTTAGATTCTCAAATAAGTTAGATTCACTAAAGCATCAAAAAATACCTCAATTTTTTTTCCCTATGTTCGAAACACCATTTCTTCAATATCCTCCCCTCCCCCCAAAAAAGCTTGGTTCAAAAAGAAAGGTTGGTAAAGTAATGCATTACTGAAGAGAAACAGCTGCTTCTAAGAGATAAGACTAATTGCCAGATAACAATTAAACACGATAAAAAGGAAAGATAAACAATCATTACAGAGAATAAAGACAACCGCACAATCACAAAGCAGATAAAGCAATTTCCTAGTTTCTAAAGTTCCTTGAAACTGCCTTCTTCCTTCTGACAATTATGGCCTAAAAATATGTTTCGAAATAGTACTAGGTAATAAGCAACAGATAAAGCTATAAAAAAATTGTCTTTTAAGTGCCGATAAAGTCCTAAGTAGTAGTGAAATAAGCAAGTAGCTTTTAAGAATGAGGAAGTAGCAGTTTTTCTACAATAATAAATTAGAGCAATAGACAAGTGACAAAAAATACAAGTGTTTTATAACAATAATATACTGCAAAGTATGACATATACATACCGTTTTCAGATACAAACATAAAATAAAAAAAAATCTGGTGCGGTGCGCGCATCACACAACTTTCCCTTACCGTCCTATAATAATTATCTTTTTAGTACAATTTTAAAGAGTTCAAATAAACACTGCTTCTATAGTTTAAGCTCAGCAGCATACAAATATTCTCCCACTTAAGTACAATAAAACAAAATTTTAATCCTGTACACTATCTATATATTTTAACTTTGTCAAGTTGCAAATATATTTTAAAAGTTTCTGGTTTAGTTTCCATGGAAACATTTTCTTTCCACTAAATAATGTGAAAGTAGAAATTACTAAGTAAATTTTCGCTTTTGTATTCTTAAATTACTTTATTACAGAGCGTATTGTTTACAACAGATTGGCGGATTGGTGGGAGGAGGATCGGTCGCATCCGTCTCCTTTCAGATGCGCTTGGTTATCTATCTAGGGTTTTGTGCTCCTCATAAAATACACTGTATCTTTGTTAATACTGGTCCGATTTTGATGATTCTTTTATTATTTTTTAGATAATTTAATTACCTTTCATACAATACTACACATAATTTAAATTAGAATGCATACTTTTTAAGCTAAACGCAAATAAAATATTCTTTTCATCATAAATTTTTTCTCTGCAATTGTTCGGTGATTTACTACATAAATGAAAAGTTAAAGGCCTTTATGAAGAATAATTTAGCCAAGTTTCATCAAAATCGTTAGAGCCGTTTTCGAGAAAAATGTAAAAAAGTGTAAAATCCATGATAAAATAGCTATTTCCGGTTTGTCCGATGCGCTGTATCTTTGCTAATACTGGTCCGATTTTCATGATTCTTTTATTGTTTTTTAGGTAATTTAATTATCTTTCATTCAAGTGCATAGATGATTTACCATAAATTGCACGCTTTTGAAGTTATGCGTAAATAAAATATTCTTTTCATCATAACTTTTTTCCCTGCAATTCCTCGGTGATGTACCATATATATGAAAAGTTAAAGATCTCTATGAAGAATAATTTAGGCAAGTTTAATCAAAATCGTTAGAGCTGTTTTCGAGAAAATTATAAAAATGTGTAAAATCTATTATATAAAGTGGCACTTCCGGTTAGTCGATTTTGACGAAAATGTTGCTGTAACATCACATGCATGTGCTAACCTTAAATATGTAATTTCAGTATAGTACAGCTTTCCATTTTTGAGCTAGACTGATCACAGACACACAGACCATTTTGCGAGACTTGGTCATTTGGACTCAGAGGACCTTAAAACATGTATTTCCGTTGAAAACTCGAATTCGAAAATTTTCACGATCGCAATACTTCCCCTTACTATATACTTCGTATATAGGTAAGGGAAAGTAATAATACCGTAAAGAAAACCCCTATCAAACAGTTTTTTTTTTTTTAACGGTATATTGTCATTTTAAACAAATAACAAACTTTTCAAAATCTGGTTAAATTAAAGAAACAGTTTCATTCTTATTTAGTTATAGAAGTGAAAAAAGAAGTTTCAGATCACATTGCATTGCTCGTTTTCGATAGCGGCTAATCTTTATATTTATTGAAGTGGTGCCTATTTTATTACCTTTTTAGTTTATTCTCGATACTTAAACTATGTAAAAAAATATGCCCAGAACAATGCAATACGATAGTACGATAATAAAATTGGAATTTATTTTTTGTATAAATAAAACAGTTTACCACTAATGTACAGTATTATGAACAAAATAGTATAGCAGGTGTTTAATTCAATTCAAAACTACAATTTGGTCTGTGTGATGTATTAAAAACACTATCTGTACAGCAAGGATTCAAAGATATTCATTTATATTTATGATTTTTTAGTAAAAAAAAAAAAAAAAAAATTATTTCAAAAAGTAATATATTTACGTTCATACAGCATTCTAGGGAAATCTCCTTAGTCAGCAAAAAATTATATATCCTTCAAAGCGAAGGTTGAAACGAGAAAATAAATATACAGAAAATACATTATTAAAACGATTTTTCTTCCTGAAAAATTGACTTTTTGAGTTAGGAGTTGCCACACATTAAGCCATGAATAATCATTAATAAAAATTTGATTACATACCTATAATCATATATAAAAAATAAACAATTTATGGATTTATAATAGCATTTTTTACCAAAGTATTTCATACAGAATACAAGTTATTAGGTAATTTCACTTATCCTTCCTTATATTTATTATAGCCTTGTAATATTTCAAACTCAAAGATAAGTGATAAATGTATTTCGGTTGATTCAAAGATTTCCTTCAGAGTTCTATTAAGCACTATTTCATAATATGAGAAAAGAGTATATTTTCCTCTTTGGGTAAGACACTATTTCACAGGCCAGAAGACCACATTTGATCCCACATTTTCAAGGAAGTGATGCAAGTCATTGTTTCGGTAGTCCCCGTTATTAAATGTCATGGTTTCGTGTTCATTTCTATTAAACTTTAATTTATTTTTTTTTTGTTTTAGTAATATTTATATTAAAGCAAAAAAAAGTGTAGTTGTTGAATCCATGTGCATGGGGATTGAGCATCTAAATAGCATCTGACGCTCCTGAATTGGTTGCAGCTCTAGGCGGGAGATGGCGGGGTAGTCAGTTCTCTGGCAATAACTAGTTTCATAGTGTTGCTTGAATTATTAAGTGCTTAAAATTATTAATTTTTTTTTTTTAATTTAATATTTTTCCATGTATACTTACAAATGGTGCATTATATGTATATATACATATTAGAAGAGAGAGGCTCATAAAATATAAAATGACAGATGAATATAAGTAAATATATTAACGATAAATATGAAATAGTTTGTGTTATTATTTGGCGTTAATAGACAGCAGGATTTACAGCGATTTTTTGTCAACTTAAATTGATAAGAATGTTCTCTTAACAAAAACCACAATAATCTATTTCCTTAAACCATTAGGAAAATAGTAATAAGGACGTGAAAAAAAAAAACATAAGGTCAATAAATTTTCTGTGTATTTCATATGGTATAGATATAGATAAATGGAGTAGTCATGACTACAAAACAATTTATTTATGGTTACTGCTCCGTCTCGATGGGTCGTATAGTGAGGTTATAAAGCCTAAAGCCTTCCTCGATAAATCGTCTATCTAACACAACAATTTTTCAAATCGTACTTACCAGAACAATCGATCCTGAAATTAGCGATTTCATACATACAAACTCTTAAGCTTTACATAATATTATTTTCATTTTCGTCACTTTAAAACGCGTAAGTTGAGGCACGCATTGTGGGAGTCTTGAATATCTAACTTCCAAAAAGCACAAGTGGTCAAACCTAAAAGATTAGCAATTCAAGATTTAGTCGCAATGTGTCCATTCTTGCATATATCGATAGGGACGATATATCTGCATCGACTTTGTAAAAATGTAAATAATTATTAACATAAAAATGTTTAATCCAACAGAAAAAATATTGTAAAATATGGGACAGTTTTGGATGCGGGACGGAAATCCAAATGTGGGATTTCTGGTCACTTTATATAAATATAAAGTTATAAATATACGAGCGGAGAGGGGGGGGGGGGAAGGGGAGAGTCCGTCTCAAGAGAGCTTATATAATTTTACAAAATATAATTTTTAATTATTCCACCTCGTTTCAGTAAAAAATCTGAAAAACAGATAGGAAGAGATAATAGCTTCACAAACATAATTAAATACAATGACAATGCAGATAGTAATAACCCCTATTTTTTGAAGCCATTAATCAACTAAAATACAAAATAACCTAATAAACGAAGTTATCATAAACTTCAAGAATTAATAAACGTTAAACCAAAGTTAACTTAGTAAAGTTTATGTAGTGAATTTGCTTCCACGGTTATGAAGTTGCCACGACAGCGTTTACGGACACCTACCTAGCTATTTACGCACGCAAGCTTCTTATTGTGGGTTGTTCTTAATTGAAAAATCAACCTCAATATTCAATCTCATTGAGGAGATTACGCATACAAAATTGTTCACACCGTTCTAAAATTTTATTTTCGAAGATTTCTCCCATATGACCCTATACAATAACATTCTATTGAAAAAATAAATGAATAAACTGAAAATTAATAAAAAAAAATTAGCCTAGCTTACCGCATTCAAACAATCCACAATTATCTCAGAAATCAATAACGATATAGAAAAAGCGATGGAGCTTCCATCTGCCATTTAATTTTGAATGCAAGCAATCTGTTATTAGTAAACACAATCATCTTAATTGAATTTGCAGTTAATTAACACAGCTCTGAATGTTCGTTGACCCGTAAGCTTCCTGCCTGGCTCGTGAATGCTGGAGCAATATCAATACATCATTTATACCCTATTTGTCGATTATGTATCCAGGGAAAGTGGGCATTTATTAAATATTAACAGATTTGCCTTTAAAATCGCTTTTCCAGGAATAAAAGATATAATGCAGTATCTAATACGAACTTCTGTAGATAACATCGGGGTGAAACATGAACAGCCTATTAGCACTTTAATATTTACGCTTACAAGAAACTTTACTAAGACGGCAACAAAAGTAAAAAGAAAAAGTACTTCAAACTAAGCATTCGCTTTAAAAAATTTCAAATAAGCACAATAACTTGATAGAATTATAGACATAGTATTTACCTTTTTTATCCTGACACTACTTCCGAAAAATTCTTTGATACCAGAATAGAAGAATCATCAAAGATATTTGTCCCAAACTCTCTCCAAAGACCTTTTTATCATCGTATGTACACTTCTGCAAATTAAGAGACTAGATAGTCGGGGAATGGACGCATTTGGCGCTTACGAATAAGACATAATGTTCTTGGAAGGTAATCTATTAATCAGAAAAATTAGTCTTTACAAAACACTGTGGGATACGTGTTTTGGCTATTGTTTATTCTTATTGGGTCTAGCATTATACGGCTATCAACAAAATTTTCATTAAAACAACTAAGAAAACTGGCGAATGTATTAAGGTGAATAGCCACATTCTTGTCAATAGTAACCTCGACGAAGTTTTCAACGATAGAGATGTAAGAGGGAATATAGGGGGAAATCTAAGTATCTGGGGTCTGTAATAACTAGAAAATACGAAATACAAGAAGAAAAAGGGGCGAGTTTAAAGGCGCGTAATTATTTATCAGTAGCAAAGTTACTTAGCTCGCGGCAAAGCCGATCAGCTTACCAGTAAAGGTGTTGAACTTTCCCTCTGAGTGCCTGAATTTTTAATATTTATCTCAGGAAGTCACCAGCGTAAAGAGGTTCTCGATTGGACTTGGAGAAAACCCCGCAAGGAGTAGTTGATCTGTGTTAGCCTCAGATAGGCCAAGAAATAACAAAAGCCATCTACTTCTAGAATCAAGTGGCTGCTAAGCCTAAATAGAAATGAATTCCATTGATTATCGGAGTACTATTTCCAGGTCATTGCAGACATAAAAGACACTTAGATTTGTGGGGTGGTGGCTGATGAAGCCTCGGCCTCGACCACAAAGATATAGCCGAATGGGCTCAAACAGAATCCGGAAAAACAAGACTTCCTGAATTGTCATATACGGAGGAAAAATAGGTCTTCGTTGTTTATCTTGGAGTAGGCAAAAAGTATTATTAGTCCCACTCCCCATCAGTACCACTAGCTCGCGTCTTCATTCCAGGCACTTAAAAGTTATAATTAACAAAACTAATCCCCTTCCTGTTGTTCTATGCTGTTGAATGCAAAGCTAGGCCGCTTACTTAGAAGGAAGAACTACGCCTTTAGATCTTCGATAATAAAGTATTGCATAGAATATTTAGTCTGAAGAAGGATAAGCCCGCTGGAGAATTTAGGAGGCTACGCGGAATTGTTATTATTTCAATCATATTTCATTCTGGTAATATAATCGAAGTAATATCATAGTAACGGCGAAAAGGGGCATGTAAAGTTGGGCTTAGTAACGTAGCAATCCCTAAAACGTTGATAAGCGCTGTGAAACGGGTTAACGTCCTAAGGGGAAACCGAAGCGTAGGTGGGAGGATTGCGTTAAAGCTGAACTTGCGGATTTGAGTTTTGACAGTGTTCGGTGGGTGACCATTGTTGGTATCCGCATCGACCCTAAGCTATTTATTATTATTAAAACGACAAAGATTATATATTTTTTATTATCAAAAAAATCATCTTGATTGTACGGCTGATAACACGACTTTATGTACCACGCCCTCTTAAAAATGACCAAACAAATGAAGAAGCCTCTTTGTGATTCAATATCCGAGGAAGCTAGCTCACATATGAAGAGGTTTCGACAGAACTTATAATTGATGCTGGGCGCGACGTTAGCCGCATCCTGCCTTTCAAGATTGCCGTATAAGACCTTCTCTAATCAATATTTCCAACCTTATTGTACCAACAATCAAGGACAGCGCCGAAGCGCTATCTATCAAGAATATCTAGCGAGATAAGGATATTAGCCTTAATTATAATAACCCCGCAATTAATAAGACGGAAAGCTGTGAGTCATCAACCTGAGATGATGTGCGAAATGATTATGCCAAATTCAACAAATCATAGATAATGAAAATTAATTAGTTTGCCAAAATTAATTCATAACTACCAAAATCAACAGCAGAACTTTAGTATACACTGTATGCATAATTATTTGAGATGCAATGTTAACTATTTTTATCTTGTATGAAAAATATTTAATCCTAATTATTTTTAATTAATTATACTTACAAGTGTAAATATTTGACAATTATTGCACAACTAAATCCAGTAATAATTTTAAAATAAAATAATTATCAGAAAACAATTTTAGTTTCGTTCAAAACGTCGTGTTTTAAAATTAACATGATACACATTTTCAGATCATTCTAATTTTCTGCAAAAATGCCATAAGTGCTCAGACTTATTAAAAATTTTAACTTATCACTATTAATTAAGTATTCTAACAAATTTGCTGACAAGGCATACTATATTTCATATGAATAGTCCATGGAAGAAAAGACGAGAGTAAACCGTAATGCATTTTGAGAAAATAAATTTTTATAGTTTGGAGCCACCTTCTTTCTTCAGTTTATAGGTATTCTTCAAACAATTCTAAAATATCTGATTTGGGCAACACATGACTTCCTTGTACGCCTATTAAATTATAAATCCGTGGTTCAAAGGTTGATACAGAATTTGGTTACGAGTTTCCGAAGATTACATACGACACTCGGCGTCCCGACATCCATCTATTGACACACACAAAAACACACATTCTTGTTACTGGAGGTCTCATTCCGTTATTATATATTACATTGGAAACTAGTTACCTACTAGTAGGTAACTAGTTTCCAAGATATTTCTTTATGTTCCGTGACAACAATAAAACTGTCAATATCACTGGATAAAGCATTAGAAATCGACAGTTTCGACATTTTAAGCGGAAAAACCCACTTAACTAATATCTTATTCTCATGCTGCAGACTTGTTGATCTCACAATTGGGGAGGAAAACAATGTATTTTACACTCAATTTTAACACTTAAAACAAGTAATACAATTGCTTAATTAGAATGGAAAAATATCTGATGTGGACAACACCTGACTTCCTTGTACGCCTATTAAACTATACCATAAATTGATGGCTTAAAAAGTGATCCTGCATTGTTACTAGTTTCCGAAAACGACACTCGGCGTCGCGACATCCATCTATTGACACACACACAAATGGGGAGAAAAACCAGAAATTTACACTCAATTTTAACACTTAAAATAAGTAATAAAAATGTTTAATTGGATTGGAAACAAAATTGCGTTTGTAACCTTTATTACCAAAAAATATGATTTATGTATTTAATTTAAATATAATTTTTGATTTAAGCCATACTATGATCGTAAAGTACCCTTTTCGGCTCACCAATTTTAACCAAAATATAGTAAATACATTCATATCGATATAAAAGTCCTATTTTCCAAATTTGAGATGTTTTACATTATATTTTAATATAATTTCTGATGAAAGTCTAACCGTTTTTTAGTTATACGAGATACGAACGTATGTACGTACAGACGCCACGACGAAACTTGTCAAAATGGATTCAGGGATGGTCAAGATGGATATTTCCGTTGAAATCTGAAAACAGAAAATTTTCGCGATTACAATACTTCCTTTACTTCGTACAAGGAAGTAAAAAAAAAAACTTCAAACTCTGGTAAATTTTATAGGATAGGGCTTACTACTATCATCCCACTTACGGCTCGGCCCATTTCACGAGCGATGATAACATCCAAAACATTGTTTATTTCACAATTCGAAGATCAATTTATCAATAGAGCAACTGTATCAGGCAAAACAACTTGATATTGTAATATTAAATTAAAATGTCTACTGTATGCTTATTTTTTTCCTCCAAATTGATATGAAAAACAGTATTGTTTCAACAAATTAAGAAATTATATAAATAAATAACTTTGTTCATAGCTACTTATACCAACACTGGTTAAAATGGCTGGGCCTATTTCAGTACAAAAGGAGCATGAAATCTACTTCAGTGCACCTATCATATCACACCTCCAAAGATTTTTTGTTTTCTTTTTTAAAAACATTCCGGTATAATATACAACCACAATATATTCATGGATTTTATTCCATGCCTTTGTTTCAGGCAAATTATACATAGCAGAAACCACAAGTTTCACAGACCGAGGAAATACTAGGAAGTTGCAAATTTTCGTGGCCTTCCTAAATCATACGGCTGCATTACACTAATGCCATAGAAATATTGAAACAGATTTTCCTGTTTTATTTTCCAAGGTAGCATAATGCAGGGAATTTTCCTCTGCAATTTTCTTACAATTTCCAGAAACTGAATCCGCTGCAGCACATTACGTAAGCCGTTTATAACTAATTGGCTTGATTATTATTTGACATTTTCCTGTGATTGGGTCCATTCCTAACAATTAATGTTTCTTCGTATTTTAAATATCCTAATAAGTCGCATTTTGTCTATCATAAAACAGATTTTTGAACGTATAATACATAACACTTAAAACAAGTAATAAAAATGTTTAATTGGATTGGAAACAAAATTGCGTTTGTAACCAAACTAAACTAACTGTCAATTAATAGATAAGTAATATATTTACAGTCCATAATTATAACCTACAAATTTAGCATATATGTTTTTAATTTTTTTTTCGTATTATAGCACTAATCTTTGCATAGATATATTATGAATTATATTTATTAAGTTGATTCAAATATATTTAAGCGGTCAATTCTTTTAATTTGTTCGAAAGCAGAATATTTTTGGTTTATTATTTTTAATAATGTAATTGGCCAAGAAAAAAAATTAATAATCCTCAAAACTTGAGGTTTTACGTGGAATCCAGAAATCGAATTAAAAAAAAAAAAAAAAAATCCGTCTGTCCATTACTGGGCCGACTTTTGTAAAATTGGCAAAAAAAGTTCATCCCAAAATGATACACGGAACTCTGTATTACCATCAGCCGTTTTGTTCCGAAATGGTAGACAATTATAAATTTCATGTTTATGGGTATCTCATCTGTTTATGAACATAGAGGAAAAATAAAAAGTTTGTTGGAATAATATATTCAATGAAAAAAATAATTAAATTAAATTAAAATAAATTTTCATTTTTTTTTTATATACATATAATTGATTGGAAATAATAAATCAGTGTGATAATTTGCAGCGTTTTTAAACATTTTTTCAAATATTTCAAAATCCACTATCACTGTATATTTAAAAAAAATTTAATTTCTTACTCTTAATTCTGTTGTTTGTAAATAATAATGCTCATAATTTCGAAATAACCCTTATATAAGAATATAGAAAAATTCGAATTGATATTTCCACCAGTTTTCCCAATAAAATGAATTGGGAACTGAGGCATTAACAATGCTAGTGTGTACATAAATTAAATAAAAAACACATTGCATTTTTAAGCAGATTTGAGAATGAACGCTGCTGGTTCATCAATTTTTATTTTTATTTTCAAGGTCCACAAGCTGCGCCGAAACATTGGCATTCATAAAATAGTTTTAATTTTTTTTTTTAATTTTAATCGCCTCTTTGACCATCTTCCGTTTATTTATGAGAAATTATATCTTGTAAATCATCAAAATCAATTTTGGAATTTTATTCAAATATCTAAGTACTTACTTTTGAATTTTTAACTGTTCATTTACCCACTTTTAATTATTTATTCCAAAAATGGTACCCGCTCCCACTATCGGAACACTATCAACTAAATGTAGCATAATTCAATTTCAAATTGAATAATAACAATTAAACATCCTACATAAATTAACTTTAATAAATGAGCAATTAGCGAATAATTTGAACAGCCATTCATCTAATAACAAAATTATGACACTTTGAAAAATGCATGCAAATTCAATAATATTAAAAGTCATATATTCTTAATGTCTTCGTTCCATATATTTAATAATGCATAATTCAAGATTGCAATCGCAACTTATTTTCCAGGAACTTATGCATATGTCTAAAGAAAATAATTAGTATCCACGTGAAAAACTACCTATCAAAATGCATGATGCATGATACCGCACGATTTCCATAAGCTAGACATTGAATGTAATTGTTTACTGTATAATAAAGTATAAAAGATAACAAATGGAAAAAACCGAAAGGAGGTAACAGCCAGACGTGGTGTGATATTGGGTTCATTATCAACGTTACTCTGTTCATATAATGCCAACCTTGTGGAATCGTACGACTTGTTTATAACATACATAAGTGTTTACTGTTTGTATCGTAAGGTTGAGACAAAGTACTTAAAGGTTTTTACTTTTTTTTTTTTTAATTTATACAATAATAACTTCTTTGTTCATCAAGAAAGTTTCATAAATCAGAAATTAAGTAAAACAAACCAACCAAATTCGTTTACATTGTTAAATAGTGTAAACATATTTCGGCGATTTTCCACATCTTCAGGATAAACTCCTTATATCCATATCTTATAGTACAATTTTATCATATTCATTCTCACTGTCATGATAATCCATAAACTCTATCATTTTGTCTTAAATTTTAAACTAATAAAGCCTGACTTTTTCCATTAAATTCTTAAAATGAAAGTGTCATATGCTCTTATAAATTTCATTGTCACAGTGTATCTACTTGCTAGGATTTAGATTTTTCTCTTTCATATCATTTCTAGGTGGTGTGTGTGATGTGTAAATGGTGAATTAAGGGATTATTCCGCTAGGTGTATAATACATATGGTGGCGAGAATAAGGTGACACATCAGAAAGATAGAGGATGTAGAGCTGTTAGCGGTGCTAACACTGATCCTTGGGGAACTACCGAATTCTCATAATAGAGATGCACAAGTCGTGCTTATTTTCTATTTGTCAGAAAATCTTTGATAGTAGATAGCATAAGCGTAATGTTTATTTTTCTGAGTTAAAAAAGCGTTCTGGGCACCTGAAACATTGGTTAAGTCCAAAAGGAGTGATTGGAAAAGGTTATATAACATATAGTTGTATAGTAGAAGAATGGAAATCAGTGCACACCGTGTGTACAATTTCATGTGCACATTTGATATCTTTAATGAGAGTATTACTGTAGCAAGTTTAAGATTGCCTGAGAAGTTAGCTAAACAATCAGTTTTGTAGCAAGACATAATTGATATAAGCGGACGATACGACACTGTTTTTTGCATTTATTTGAAAATTCATCATTGGGGAAAGCCCCTATATCTATTAAGAAACAAAAATATATTTGCAAAACTGAAACAGAAAATAAAATAATTTAAACTATACAAAAAAAAGTGCAATTTAAATATTAATACACAAAAAAATAAAAATTAACAACTGTATATAAAATAAATACAATTTACCTAAATATAGTTGCAAAAAAAAAAGTAAATGAAATTAAAAATAATGTTATATACAGGAATATAATAAATGATGCTAGATAAAAAATAAACTAAATAAAAACAAAAATTATTTTCTATAAACGATACGACACTTCATGACTAATATAAATGTTACGAAGTCTACTGAAAAGTGATAATAAAATTTACCATGGAAAAATTTAATTAAATGGTATTTGAAATACAAACTCAAACTAATAACTCATTATTTCTCTGGAATATAGCACAAGATGGAAAATAACGACGGGAAGACCCCGAGGGGATACACGAGTTTAGCGTGAGTAAGGGACCCACTATATCTGTAACTAGGTTAAAGGAGAGATTTATTCCATTGTTCATCTAGGGCGCAACTTGAATTTTATTAAATATTTTATTGCTGCTTTGTATTCTTGCGGTGGCTGGGCATTAGTGAAAGGGCGACTGTCTCGTTTACGGTCATAAACAGAAACGAACTAAGATTCGGAATTCAACTCGCAGATTTATTTGAACAAAACGACTTTCGCTTATAAAACTTAAAATAATCTTCTAGAATTGTCTCAGTGCGATTAGGTCATGATAATTCTCTGATGCTCCCAACGAGGTAGCAATTATACCTATTAATAATTCTATGATAATTAAACATTAGGACAGGCATTAGAAACTTTCGATGACCTCCGCACAAATATACACTTCTGGTTACATTAAAAATAAAAAATGTACACATTACAAACTGACACAAATGTAGACAAGACGCATTCCATTTAAATGCTATGATTTGATAAAACCCGTGTGATGCAAGAAGAAACGTGTGGCCATCTTGAGAAGACAAAAGCATTAAATAATGCAGTGTAAAAACCAAATGAGACGACAATTTTCATTTCTTAACGGCTCGACTAAACTAAGTTAACTAGAGTTCAAATAATAATCTTCTTTCATACTCATTTTTCAGAGATTATTTGCATCTATAATCTTATTATAATTGCATATTATAACTTATTCATTTATTTATTTTAGTTTACTTTTGTTATTTTCTTGTCTTATATATCATAAAAAAATTTCTGTACGTATTCGCAAGAATCCAATAATTTATTTTATTATCATGTTCAAAATAATCTCTTTGTATTAGTACTTCTTTTTTTTAATTATTATTATGATTTTCAATAATGAACCTTTGTAATCGATTAAAAAAAATTGTTACAACCCTCCTCAAAATTTGGGATTTTACGTTGTATCTCAGCCGTTTTTGCGTTTAAATATTTCTACAATCACTTTATATTTTTAAAATTTAATTTCTTAATTTTAATTCTGTTGTTTGTAAATAACAATACTTAGAATTTCAAAATAATCCAAGTAGGTGAAATAATGTAGAAAAATTTTAATAGACTTTTCCACATAAAATAAACTTTTATATATAAAATATACAATCCAAATATTTTTTTTAGGATATCAATATTTCAAAATAATGAACTATAGTATAATCATTTGCAGCCTTTAAAATTGCATATATGTACGTGTTACGCAAATGATAACTAACAGTACAAACCTTAGAGCTCATGCATAGATTAAGCTATTTTGTATAGAGCAGGCACATCAGAAAAAAAGCTTTTCTGTACAGTTACTGCAAAAAAAAAAAAAAAATATTTAAAAAAAAATTCATAACGATAACGAATCAAAGGTTCCAAGGCGATGCCACCAATCTTCTTACATAGTTCCCTCACTGAACTCAATCTAAACTAAAATCTTCAAGATCAAACCCAGCACGTCATACCGTCAATGTCTCTGTCTCCCCTCAGACTTTTAATCGACGATTCAGCACTGATCAACCCTGATTACAACACCAATCTGATGATGGAACCAACAGAGCCTTTAATATGATTAAAATTCGATTAAGTATCAAAGTTTCTGATTGGCAATGGGTGCGGAAAGAAAGCATCCTTTTAACCCAATTTTTAAAATCATCCTTCAATTTAAAAAATGGCTTTTTAACAGATAAAATAGTTTTGTCATTTACACAAAATATAAGGATAAAGTAGAAGTTAGTTATATAATTGATATTTCTTATTAATTTTAAATCAGGTATTGTAAATGGAGTTGGAATCAGTTTATGGACTAATTAATACAAATAAAGAAATGTTTTCTCTCGGCAATGAAATATTTACAAATGAATAAAAAAAAATCTAATTTCAATTAGTGCCTAGAGACAAAAATAATGGAAACCGGTTCAGGATTACGATTAAAATGAAAAACTTTCCTAACCACGGATATTTTGAAAAACAAAAATTATAACAACAGTAGAGGAAATGTTAAAAGGAGAGTGATATAAGGCTTTGGGAGGAAGTGGTTTTGTCGTTAGGGTGCAACTACTGGTTGCAACTCGCCTCAGTCATGTCCCTTATGCAACTCGAGGCCCAGTCTAAGTGCTAGGCTATCCTCGGCCCACCGCCTTTCTGCTCTACCTGCATAAAGGCTGTCATTAAAATTTAATAGCAGTATTATAGTAATAGAATTTGGTGGGGGGAATAAGGGTGGTTCGGCCTTCAAAAGGAAGGTACATCATCACTTTAATACATTCAGCCATTTCAAGTAACCTCAAGGCATTGCTACTTTCAGTTTTAATGAATTCGATCAAGTTAAAAGTTCATTTGAGAGTAATCATAGATACACTGAATGGCTGATTAAACCTAATCAAACGCATTAAATTATAATAAAAAAAAATAAAAAAACAGCCTTGAATTTTCGCCTAGCAGATCCCTTACCACGAACGTTTAATATCTATATTTATACTATTATATAAATTTGAAGAGTTTGTTTGTTTGAACGCGCTAAATTCAGAAACGACCTGGCCGATTTGAAATATTATTTTTGCGTCATATATAACATTTATTAATGAAGGCTTAAGGCTTTATAACATCACTGTATGACCCACAGTTAAGAAACAGCAACCATAAATAAATTACTAAATGAAAAAGTGCCCAACTTGCGTACATGATGTTACCATGTCAGCTTCAAACCTGTCGAAGCAAGTTGAGTACACAAACTTTTTAATAAGTGTGAAATTATAGAGTAAAAACGCTGTTTTGCATTTAAATGGGGATATAAAAAAGTACGACAATCTGAAACTTATTCAAGTAAACTTAATGCCGTTAATAAAAGTGTCCATGTTCCTTGAAAATGTCTGCAACAGATGAGACTGGACAGCATATTATAGGTAATTATTTTTAAAGCTATTTTGTACTTTGAGGGTTAATCCAAATTTAATGCGGATAAAATTGCTAGGCACAGCTAGTTTAAGAATAAAAAAGATTATGGTTTCTTTATTGTTTATTGCTATGGTGCCTATCATTTTATTCATGTGTAAAAAAAAAAGGTTTTTTGGAGAGTAACATTGTTCTTCTGATCTAGAATCCTGTAACATCAAGTTAAGTCCTTATTCGACAATTATTATTATTATTTCGTTTCTTTGGCATCCTAAGCATACTGATACACTTATAGTTTTTTATGGCGCCGTTTTGTATAATAAGGCTCTATTGTGAACATATGTGGTGATCAGCTAAATTGTTATATTTGATTTTTCGTTATGAATGAAATATAATAAGATATGTACTAAAAATAAACATTATTATAAACGACTAATGAAAATGTGAATAGTTTCTCCCCTCTTCGTGCACTTCAGACTAGTGCATTTAAAATAAACCTTATGTTACACCAAAGATACGATACGGAATATATTTCTGACAGATTTATAAGACAATTTGCTGGAATATTTTAAATCGGCTTACAAGTAAAAATTTATATCATTTTCAGTCAGTAAATAAGTATGGCATTTTGCTTTAATTGTAGAAATATTTGTTTGGCAAATTTACAAGAATTGTTTGGGTTTCTCTTTAGGTATAATAAAATGAAAGAATATTTTCTTTGGTAAGATGAAGACAGTGAAAAACTCCGTAAGGTTTTGTAGGAAAGCGACTTCATGCAAATAGTGAAGCAAAAGACAAAAAAGCAACAGATTTCATTTTTTTTTTTTTTTTAGCTAAAAAGGTTCATAAAAAGTCTGAAGTTTGCTTGAAATAATTATTTACTGATACTACAAACATATTAATTATAGATATACGTAATTGTCTGGAATGTAAATAAATTCAAGAGGCATATAAGATCAATTTTTAAAATAAATATAAATTTAAAAAAAAATCTTGAAAGCCCAAAAAATAATTAATTTGAGATTTAATGAGTACATCAGATTCTGAGTTAGGGAGCTTTATTAATTTTAAGAATTTATTTTATGCCTTTTTTTATTCCTTCTTCATTTTAAAACAATCAAAATCACTAGTTCTCTTTTAGTTTTTGCATCATGACTAATGAATAGTTTAAATTGTAACCACTTACGTTTAGGTAAAAACTGTAAAATTTATTTCAAGTTCAAAATAACTATTTTACCAATTACAATTTTTCAGAATACCTAAAAAATCGAAATAAGAACTGATAAACCATCAATAGGTACGTAAAAGGACCTTTCTTAAGTTTTTATCTATGCATACATTTTCAAAACCTGGAAAATTTAAAGAAAAGAATATAAGTCCATCAGAAAAAAAATAAGAAAACTTGAACAAAGGTTAAGATATTCGATAAATATAAAGTTATACTTTTAAAAGATAAACAACATACAATTTTATATTATTAGTTTTCCGAATTCTGTCCTTACCTTCAATTTAACAAATTCTGTCCTTATCAATGCCATTTTTTTCTTTATCTATGTGTTCGAACAATTTTCTGATAGTCAAAAAATTCCTTCAGGTACGAATAAATACCTATTTGGAAAAAAGATCAAAAAACAAAAAAAGAAAAAAAAAGCAACGATAAATTTATATTCTTATATTATTCTAAAAATATAATTATTTTTGGGATGAGAAATTAGATCTATGCATTTTGACAGTTTTCTGATGGCAAACTACCTCGTGCAGGTGCGAATTAATATTTGGAGATAAAAAAAAAAAAGAATAAATAAAAAATAAAAGCAACTATAAATTCAAGTTTTTTTCTTAATTTTATTTTTGAGATGTGAATTTAGATGAGTATTGGTTTTTGCAAAAGCCGTTTACTTTTTTAAATTAAAATTAATTTTTTTTTTTTAAATTACAATATATTTTTTTCAATTCATACAAGATTCAAGAATAATTAAAAATTAATGAGTAGAATTAATAAGGAATTGCGAAAAGGACTTAACAGGCATAGATAACAAGTAAGTACAAAGCCTTACGTAAGATTTCAGTTTAACTTTTTATAATTATTCTCTTAACTCAAGAATTCTAATTTTGAATTGTGATGTTGCCATCAATTTTTAAAATTTTGAACCAAATTTAAATTATAAATTGTTATTGCGAAATATATTTTTGTTAAAAGCACTTATTATATTCATATGCATAGTCAAATGTGATCCATAAAAATAATGTAAAAATCAACCATTCAAAGTGTATCATAGACCTAGAACTTTATAAGCTCCAAAATCAGATTTTTTTCAATTAAAAAAAACAAAAAACCTGTCAACTGTCATCTCATTTAGGACGCATAAATTGAATGGAGTAAAAAAATTAAAACATTTTTAAAAATGCTGACAGTATGACAACACCGCCTGTTACACAACGAACAGACGTCAGAACGATAATGGCAGAGATATCGATAAATAACCACATAACTCGATAATTATACATCGACCTAATAGAGGAGTTGAAGGGGAACAGCTGTGCTCTGGTACCAAGCAGTCTGCCAGCATTCAAGGTCTCCCACACCTGTCCTCACTATCTATCGCAACTTGCCCGCCAATCTTTTTTTTTTTCTTTTTTCTCCCCCACTCCCGGGAGATAACGAATGCCACCATCGCTCACTGATAGAATTCTCTAGATTTTTTTTATACATAGATAGGAGATAGAACTAGTTTCCAGAGAAACTTCTCGTATATCAACGATAGTGAGATAGCTGGTCTGAATAATAGTGCTGAATGTTCCAGATATCAATTTTCGGGCATATTCCAAATTATAAATCGGTTTTAAATTACAATAAAGATTTTTTTTTTTTTTTTAGCGATTACATTTATTAATAAACATTCATGCAATGCATTTCACCTTCGGTTTTTCACTTCAAATTAATTTTTCGATTTATTTGTGTGGTTGATTAAAAAAAAAAAAATTACTGTTATAGTTATTTTGAAGATCAGTGATAATATTTGCCTGACCTATTTTAGAAATAAATTCCTAATGCTTACTCATTTTTATACTTTTTTTTTTTAAATATAAAAAAGATTTTAATACATTTAACTATCTAATCCTTAATGAGTGTGATTTTTTTTACTAAATTGTCAAATTTACTATATTTGAAATACCTTTGATATTTTAAAGAGAGACGCATGTATAAATTAAGACCCCATTAACAGGACAGAAAAAGGAAAAATACGTCAAATACCTTATTGTTAAAAAAAATTAGGCCACAATCAACAAAAAACAAAATAAATAAATAAAATCACAATCCAATATTATGGACCGTAAGAATGTTAATTTTAAAATTAATTTTGTGATTCAGAACAAATTAATTTTTAATACGCAATTTAAAAACAAGACTTGAACAATATTCATTGTTCTTAGCACATAAGGTATACGCAAAAGTGGATTTCTAATAATTAAAATCATTATGTATCTATTTTAGCCTCCTCTTTATGCTTCTAATCATGTGTTAATATAAAGCTTTCAGACTCTTTACTTACTGCACTGAAAATATCATTTTATTACTGAAATAAATCTTTGCCGTTGTTGAAAAAATGATAATACGGTAAAGGAAGGGGCAGAAAAAAGAATCACATACCAATATATGAGATATATAATATGTGGAAGAATTGCGATCTTATATTTCAAATCCAAGTTGATTAAACTTCTATCAATGTACAATTGAATGGTCTTTAATATCAGCAAGGTCTTTTCCTTATTGAAATGGTCAAAATGGCTTCCTCTAAAGTAGCCTACCTTCAATTTTGTTTATTTAAAATAACTAACCGTCCTATATTTCTAGTAAAATATAAAATATAAACAATGGAAGAATTTGATAATTAACTAAGGTAGAAAAAAAGAGGAATATTTTTCCAGATGGAGGAGGGGAAAACAAATATCTGAAAATAAGAGCAGTAATATAAATGCATATTATACCGTTAGAAAGCTAGAGATTTCAGAAAAATTAACATCTAACATATAAAGTAGTGAAAGCTAATGGAGAGTGGCGAAAAACGCACAAATTTAACTGATTTTTGATTTTAATAATTTCTACTTTTATATCGTTTAATGGAAATTAAATGAAGGGTAAGTTATAAAATTTATTTCAAGTAGGGAGTTATGTAGAAGTTGTGCAATGTGCCCACTGTCCAAGGTTTTTTGTAATCCTTAAATTAACAAATGAATATAAAACTAGAAAGAATACTTTTGTTATTATCAAAAAAAAGGCAACAAATCAAAACGTGAAAAATAAAGATTATCATCATCCAAATTCTTAAGTAAAATCCCAACTGCAAAAATAGAAAGTTATACAATAGAAAATTATTATTTTTAAAACTAAACCTAAACAATAAATAATAAGATGAGAATGTTTTTAAGATAAAAAAAACATTAATACCCTAATTTGACTTCATTTAAAATTATATAGACTTAGTTCATATACACAAAACAGAAATGAATATAAGAGCTAAGTCTTGGTTTCAAAAAAAAAAAAAAAAAAAAAAAAATGAAATTTAAGAAATAAAAACTCAGTGTACCATATCTGAAAATAATTGATATTTTATGCAGTTCTGCTTTCTTTAAATGGATGTAGACTTTTTAAATTATTTGTAACACACAGACTAAAAGTAAAAGCTAAGGTATGTATCTTAAATTATTTTACGAAAATATGACCAATAGTGAATGTATATGCATGAATATTCCGCCAATATATTTAATGAAACATTCTTTAAATGCTTGAATAAAACTTTAAGCGTGAGATAACAAAAAAAAAAAAGAGAACAAAATAAAAAAGGTGTTCTAATTTAGTTAAATGATTTATAAATTGGTGAAGACAAATTTTCCAATATTAAATTCCTTTATTGAATTTAGATATGCGACTGACTACGTTTCGGGAATGTGTCCTATCTTCAGGTCTCTTCAAATAATTCATGTAATAATAAAGCTTTACACTAAAAATTTCCTTGCTTATATTATCCATAATAAAATTTCGTCTATTGCTAATCATTTTTTTTTAAAATTCTATTTGGCAAGGAAGGTATAATAATTTTCCTTTGTTACAATGAACTCTGAGTTCATTTTTCATCTGTGGCAATTAATCCCTAAAGAAAAATTAAAAGATTTATTTCTTCATTGAATATTTATAACCCATAAAACAAATAATTATCCATACCAAGAAAGGAAACACTTCAATTATTAATAAAACAATTAAACAAATCAATTAGAAGAGTGACGGAAGGCGATTCGTGCGCTATGTGACTGGAAGCACAGTTCTGTAGGTGAGTCACAGATGATGCAAGATTTAGCAATCCATTGATTCAATTACTGTCTCGATTAAGTTTAATTATTAATTTACATTTTATTACTTGAATGTATAATTAAATTGATTATACAATTTGCATAGATATTACATCGATATCTATCTGTAACAAATTAGTATACCGGAGTCAGCTAATCAAAAAATGAATTAATTGAATAACAAAAAATAATTATGACACCGATTATATAATTACTAAGGGTACAGATGAATACTTAAGAAAAAATTGGACTTAATATCAGAACCAAATCACATATTATAGTAAGTTGAAGAAAGCAGATGTAAAACTTATAAGTTTATGTTTCATATTTTTAACAGCATTAACAAACCACAAAGTTTTTTTAAATATATTGAAGAACCAAAGATTCATTTAAGAAAAAAGAAACATAATAACTGCAATTGTCATTACAAAGAACAATATGTGTACATTAGTATATTAAAAAAGTATACTGAAAAATTTCTGAGGTAGCTAAACGAATTTCAATTTTATAAGTCTCAAGTTATTAAACTGATTTTAAGTTGAAAGTAGTTAAAACAATTTTTCATATTATGTTATACTAAAAAGTTGCATATAAATATATAATTAAAATATCTTAAAATCAAAATCATCTTAAGTGATAAAAAATATGAATATCTACTCCTTTCATTTATTTAAACCACTAATCGAAAATATTTTTCCAGAATTCGAATCGATCTTATAGTTTTACATTAATTTTACCGAAAATGTAATAACTGAAAATAGTAATTTAAAATAATCAATATGATGTAATAAATGTCATATCAACATGCATATGTACATATATCCATTAGACCAACTAATTAACAACAGTATGTGCAAATATATTTCATATTTTAATATTGAATTATTAAAGTATTAATGCTTTAATCAATGTCAATTTGTCTAAAGATACTTTTGAATTAATTGATTAATTTTTTGCAATAATTACAACAATTTCGGCTTTAGAATTGAAAAAAAAGTCTAATACTAAAATTTTTTAAAAAATTATTAATCAGATCTTTATGGATATTTAGTGACAATAATACAACTTAATAACAATTCATAAAAAAATAAGGATTAAAAATTAATCCCATTAAGGCATCACAGAAAATTAAATAATGATAAGAAATGACAATTATAATTGTAAAATATGAGCCATATATAAAATTATTGCAATACGTACAACAGTTTTCAATTGGTGCACTACAAAACTTCCCATCAAATTTGGAAACCACCACCACCTTTTTCAGCAAATCTACCAGAGGAACAGCGATTATCAATGATCAATACACAATGAAAATATGCAATAATCAATTACATAAAATAAAAAAAATCTTACTTCGAAGAAAACACATTTCGATTAAAGAAAGCGAAGGAAGGGTTGCTGACGACCGTGATGTTCCAGGACGACTTATGAGGCGAACATCATCCCCACTTAAATACCATACTCAAAAGTCGACTCAAACAATCGAATCGTACAAATCGAATTAATTCATTTTCTGCAAAGAATTACAATGCTCTAATTCATTGAAATACAGAGCCCTTCAGAAGAGACAAACATCAGTACTAACAATAAGCCCATAGAATAGGAACTTGTCATGTATTCAATTATGCAGTCCACATAATGGAAACCTCTTTTAGATATATTTACATAAACAAATTTTTCAATTCTAGTCTTATCATTTGAAAAAGGAAACCCCATTAAAAATAATTATTTTTAATCAGTTGACATCCGCATTGTTAGTTCAATGCGAGAAGAAACCGGTACAAACTTTTTTGTTTGATATAATCCATTTAAACCTTGAACTGAGGATGAATGTATAATATTCGAAACTAGTTTTCAATAGAACAAATTTATAGAAGTGTCAAATAATTTATCAATCCCTAATTATTTTTAAGTTGAAAGTTGCAGCGAATCAACATGGCCAAGAACGAAGTTTTGACGGTACTATTATATGGTACAGTCTGGGAGATGAGGCCAAAAAACGTGTCTGATTTTACATTAATTAAGTATTCTTATAATATGAACGTCCGAAATGGAAATATGAACGTCAAATGCCATCCTAGAACGGTTGCAATCAAATTTTATAGGTAAACGAATTCGTCATTTTAGTCATTTTTTTCAGATTTTCCTCAATAACGCGCTTCCAGTAGATTTTAGACAAAACTATGACATGATCAATTTTAAAGAACGTTAAATTTCTTGTAAGTTTTATATTCGATATTTTTGTAAAATTCGGAATACCTACTGAGATACCGGGCCGTACAGATCTGTAAAATATCAAAAAACGCAAAAAGTTGGATTTTCAGAGGTTTCGTCTTATTAACGTATTTTTCAGTTCAATTTAGTGCAAAATGCATGAGTACCAATGTCGTAGAGGATTAAATTTCTTGCAAGATTCATGCAAAATATTTTAGTTACTCTCAACAGACGCCAAGTAATATTAAAATTACAATTTTAGAGAAAGTGGACCTTTTTCAGATTTTTCTCATTAACTTGTTTCCAGTGCATTTTAGGTAAATATTGGGCATACCTAATTTTAAAGAACGTTAAATTTCTCGCAAGTTATATTTGTAATATTTTTAAAATTCGGAATCTCCTGCTGAGATGCGGGACCGTAAACATCAACAAAGTGTCAAAAAAACACAAAAAAATGGATATTCAGTGGTTTCGCCATATTTAACTATTTTTTGCCCTCTCCCGGACTAATAAAAGTACCATTCAAACATTGCTGGTGATGTGGACGTGAACTCACTTATACGTAATGTTTAGATGATATTACGTGCTTTTTAGAGAGGGTAAAATGTTGTTCAGCTGTAGTCACCACCACACTCATTATTATTTAGAGTTTCTAATAACTTAAGACTTTTTAATAACTTAATATAGCAAAGAATGTACACCTATTCCAACTTTATTACCTCAATTTTTTTCCGGAAAGTACATAAAAAAACTAATTGGGAAATTCGGCCTCAAAAATTCGACTCGCGCTTGCTTGAAAACGGAAGGCCCAAACAAAAAAATTAATAGAATCAAAATTGTAGGTCACTTACTCTTATTTAATTAAGTAAAAAATAAACATTGGAATTTATTAGATTAATAAATAATTTTCAAGTTATTCAAACAAAAAAAATATTTTTATACTTCTGGGAAAAATCCGATATAACAAAGTTGAAATTTGAAATCAACATCCAAAAAAATATAAATGAGAAAAACATGAATGAGAAAATTTTTAGATTTCCAAAACTTTTCACCGAGATACCTATCAGGTCTTCATTTTACTGTACCCCATTACACTAAGAACGAATGCTCCTTAACGGTGTCCCATACGAAAACAAATTATAGAATACAAAATTTAGAGAATTTACTCTTGTTATTTTAGTATAAGTTGATGTCGATAAAAAAAGAATAGTTTTCATGTTATGTGAGAAATAACGTAAAAAGATTGTTATTTTGAGCTTTTTTGCATTTTTTTTTTTATTTCCCGAAAAAAATGAGGTAGCAAAGATGAAATTCGTAACCGACACTCAAAAAGATATAAATGAACAAATTTTCAGAACTTCTTTAAAACTTTCCTCTGGCCCATAAAAGTATGATGGGCTACTGTTGGTTGCAAAAATACACGTGGATTCAAACTTGTATCATTTTCATGTCTAAATATCTCATCACCGTTATAATATGTCACACTATCTCGAGTAATATTATAAGGCTTTACTTTGAAATTATTGTAATGGAATAATTCACATGGACAATGACATCCTAAACAGTATGTGTGAGTACAAACCCACCCGCCATCTTGGAGTGATACGTCTACAGTAGTAACGTTCGCCATCAACACCAGTTGTAATAATCATCATAATGGTAGAAAAAAATAATAATTAAATTAATATAATTCGCTAATGACTGAAAAAAAAATTCTATAAATTTCTTCTACAAAAAAAGTAGCTTTTATGAAGGATATCAATGTAATAAGCAGGAGTTGAATTTGAGAAATAATTTTTTGGCCAAATCAAAATATATCAAAAATCGGCCATGATTTTTAAATAAAAGTTAAAATTAATCGTTAATATTTACGTATTTTGTTAAATATTAATTTCTAATGTATGACTTATATTTGCTTGAAACAATAGTCAAGCGTCCTAAAAAATAATTATTGGATGGTGGTTTTTAATCTGGTTGATTTTTTCCCTAAAAAAATAATTCAATAAGTGTTTAAAATACAACAAAAATAATAATAAGAAATATAAATTAATTATTTATCAGAAGAATACATCTATTAAATTAATCTTAAACCATTGTTCTATTTAACTGATATAAGTTCGATACTCTATAAAAATTAAAAAAAACTTTTTCATGGTGGATTTAGTTACTATGGAGCAATAGTCATTTTTTTTACGCCCGGAATGTTATAAAATATACTGTAATATAACATTAGTATTACTATATTTAGGTTTAGCGTTGTTAAACTGAGCAAATTATTAGAAATGTTTTGTTCTTATATAAATATTAATACTGGTTTATCATTATTATGCAATAAATCTTATTATCATCACAATTATTAATGAATACATTTGTTATATTATTCTATTGTGTATTTTATTATCGCCTTCAATGTCTGTTACGAATATTATTATTGTTAATATGCAATGATATGTGCAATGATTTAACTAGATTATATCGCGGAAAAATAATAATAATTTATTTATGGCATTTTCATGAGGAAAAAAAATGATGAGAGAAATCGTATTTGAAAATCAAATTATAGTGAAAAAAAAAATACTACCACTATTTTATCTAATTTGGTTATAATCTTTTTTAATAACTTTAAAATTTGATTATGGGTGTGAAGTCAGATTTCTTCCTTTCAATATTAATATTTATTAAAAAATATAGATAAATGACTAATAGAGTGTAAAATTTAAACAAATGTGAGTAAATTTTAGATATAACAATTTTATATGTGAAATTAATATAAATAGCTTTTGTTAACTGTTAGATTTTTAGTTATTTATTAATATAAATAGTAATGTTGTTTATATAATTTTAGAATGAATTATCCTGAAGATGGGAAAATTACCCGAAACGTAGATAATGCAAAGGTGGGTAAGAAATTTTAATAAATATTAATATTGAAAGGAAGAAATCTGACTTTACACCCACAATCAAATTTTAAAATTATTTAATACTAACACCAGCCTACTCAAATCTAAAGCTTTTAAGTCAGATAAAGATGACAACTAACCAAGTATCAAGTCTCGTTTACACCATGACAGTTATCAGTTGTGGTAGTACTATCACGACAGTGAGAGATTGTAGCAGTGCTCCAATGAACTTCTTTGCTGACTGAACACCAGCAATTTGTAGGTCTCCATAAAAACTAATAGTTTTTATTCCAAATAATTACAAGTTTCATCTCTCCTATCTTTGTTTGAACTTAAATGAGGATAATAAACGAAGTTTCTGTTTTTATAAGTTTTTTGGAAACCAAAGCAGCAGGTAACAACAGCCAAATGTAAATAATAGTTAAAATAAACAATTTATAATTAGCAGTTTATCCTTAAAAAGTGCTTTGCACCCGTCAAGGAACATCTGTCTGCTATTGCTTATATTTTTATTGAATAAACATGTTTTGCATCACTTCAAACAAAAACATGCTACCATAAATTTCATTCATTGTCTGGGATCAATTGGTAAACAGGTTCATACAGTTGGTCAGTTGGCAAAAGCTATATCAGCACCTAATAAATCGATCGAAAATAAATAATTCTACATAAACAGAAAACATTAATGAGAATGTTTTTTTTTTCTGAACTCTTGAGGTTGAAGTTGTTCAGTAATTTATTTTTGCGATTGAAATAAGTAAATATGTAATTGTTAATTATATGGGTTATCTTCCTAGCTATTCATTGTGAACAATACATTTTGCCAGCGGCATAAGCCACATGGCAATTGAAATGACCCCAACTCCATCGTGTCCCATGTATGCTTCCAACGTGGCAAGGTAAATATCGCTCAATGAGCTCTTATCACGTGCTTATGTAGATTCTTATATATTCCTGACCATGAGTATCATTCCCTTCCCTAGTGATCTAACAAACTACAAACACTATCTTCAAACAGATCTCATCCTTTACTAATTAACAAGCTTCAGAGATTTATTTCTGCATTTTCAAGCACTTCAAACAACTTCTTTTTACAAGTCAATTTATTATCTCACTATTTACCGAGACATGTCTTACCTCAACAACTCCCATCCTAAATCAATAATGAGATATCATAGAAATTCTAACCATTACGAAAAGGTTGAGAACTCCGTTCGAGAATATATAGCTAGGGTATAACTCCTTAATCATGTCCAACACCTATAGAAATTCATTACAAGACACGATACTTCATATTTATGAACAGCCATTTAAAAGACCATTATTTAATCAACATTGCTTTTCTCCGGCAAAGCCTGCAATTTATCGAGAAGTTGCATTTGAGTGTTAAGAGCCGCAGAAATTCAATTGATTATGCATGAGAAAAAATCGAGAAACTGCAGTCACCAGGACCAGAAAGGTCACTATTTTTTTTCCTGTGCTATTTTCAATAAATTTTGATTCTAAATACTCAGCATGAAAAACTAATATTGTGATTTCAGATTGGATGAAACAAAAGTAAAATCAGATCTGAAACAAAAGCATTCGACGCTTTGTTTGTTGCTAATGATAAAAAAAAAAAGTTAAATATTTTTAGTTATTCATATCTATTCTAATTTCGATTTTTAAATTTGTTTTATTTTCACTTGAAATTTTTTAATTTCTGTTAATCGGACCCTTTGTTCCGTTGCCATCTTAAAATTTATTAATGATGATAGAAATAGCCTAAAGACTTACCGGTAGGAATCTCTTGTGCACTTAAATAGTATTTATCTTTACTAGAGTTGGAATATCGACACGCGGTATATCGATATATCGAAGTTGAAAACCGATATTTTCTATCGATATCTTAACATTCTATCGATATATCGATGATATAGATATTTTACAACGATATATCGATGACACCATATGTTAAACTATATTACAGAAGAATCTCGGTAATTCATATTCCAGTAATTCGTATAAACCGATAATTCGTATAGATTTTCTGGTCTCTGGAAAGTCTCCCTTTATTTCATATAAAAATAATGCAATCCGGTCCCTCCTATAATTCGTATTTATTTTCGTCTTCCAGCTAATGTATACGCCTTATAATTCGAATTTCTGAATAAAAAATCTGGCTAACTCTTAATCTTTTCAAGAGGAGAGGTGAGTGAGTGAGAAAGGAATTGTTTCTATGAATTTCTGCCGGTTTACTCGTTTTTTTTTTCTATTCAGTTCTCTTTAAATAAAATTGTAAAAAAAAACTTGTAACCATACTGTTAGCCGCCAACATAGATTGATCTGAAAAATCAAGTTCGCTCATGACTGGCAAATACAGGAATGCAAGGTGCTTTATAAACAAAAACTTTACCGAACGCCTATCGTGCAAACACAAAAACATGTATCATGTAAGTGAAATTTTCAAGGAATGGGTCAGATATGGAATACAAAAAGAGCGAATATTTTCAACTGTTTATTGATAATTGTAAGGCCCGCAACAGTATCACCATTCTGGAGTTTTACCAGTAAATATAAAAATAAACAATATTTAATTACCAAACAATAATTAGTAGATAAGATTTACATACAATTTATGATAATTAATCCTATGTAAAGAAAAATTGATGATTTATATAAATGATGATGGTACTGAGATGTATATCAAATAAATTGCATGCTTTTAGATGAATGTTTTGAGAATGCACAATATAGTCGGAAGCGTTATAAGATAAATAAAAATTTTAGAAGTTTGAAGGTTTTTATTGAAAAACTTCTAGAAGACAATAATATATGAAATATGACTGAAAGTCTTCAAAATAAAAATATGTTAAACTTTTTTTTTCTTTGAAGTATAATTAATTCTTGTCTCTCTTTTTTTATAATGATTCATGGCTAATAAAATATTGCTTAGTAAATAATAATCATTATATTATTTTTTAACCTTCTTCACAGTTTAACATTATACTCATTTGATGCACTTTCTTTGATTTTCATCCATTTCCTTTCGATATATCGATATTTTTCTAACGATTACCGGTGGATATCGATATTTGGTTTTGCGATATATCAAAATATCGAATATCGATATTTTCCTTTCGATATTCCTTTACTGTGTGTACTTAAAACGCGAAATTTGGTTTGGGATATAAGGAATCGAATGCAGATCAAAGAAAATATGCCAGGTGTTAATAATCGATAAATCAGAAAAAAAAAACAACCAAAATACTAAACTGATAATATATTACAAAATATAAGTTTCTTAATAATTACATTTAAGATGTTTTTGTCCATTTTCTACCACTTTAGCATTAATACACAATTTTATTCAACTTATTTTGTTATACTACGAGATCCTAGACCACTTGTAAGGAGTACTATTTGCTTTTAAAAAGAACAACAAGTCCAATTTCATTCGGAGAGAAATATCTGTTCAAATTGCTCTCCTGTTGGGAAAATAGGGAATTACCAAATAATGTCCTATACCTCTGAGATATTAGTCTATTCCATTTTATCTATTTAAAAGAAAAAGACAATTTAATTGATAATTCCTCGAATAAAGTTCATTAATGCATTCCAAAAGGGTTGATGATTTCACATTCCTAACCGATTCAAAGAAAAATCTAGACGCCAATTAAAAAGTCTTTCGCGTTAACAGGAATAAGGAAAGCTTAGCGTTAAATAAAATTAATCCAACAAAAGCAAGCATTTATTGATTATTATAACATATAAGTATCAAGTGTCATGGCCGCAACTGAAGTTAGACTTAGTTATCGCTCTGCACTGATTCTGTAATCGTAGTGGTATTAGCTCAAGTTGTGCTCAGAAACTTTGTAAATATTGACTTTATACGTAGGTGAACAATATTACAATAACATTGAGTGAGGTGAGTGCTCCTTAATTAACTTTAATAGTGAGAAGATGTACTCGTAGGCCAGAGAGATCACCCACGTGGTAAGGCAATCTGTAACCTGCACGCTACTGGCTACTGGCTATCATCGCGTGGAACTGTCTGTTATCACATCTCAGGTAGCTCAGTGGACTAGGCGCTGTACACCAGTTCTCTTCCTCTGGTTAGTCACGAGTTCGAATCCATAGACTTATTAATCTTCTTTTTTTTTTTTTTTTTTTTTTTTTTTTTTTTTTTTTTTTTTCTCTCCCTTAATTTCATAGAATGTTTTATTTTGTATTATTTTTTTTTCATGCACATAATTATAAATAATTAGAAGTTAAATTTTAATTTTATATTCTCTAAAATTTATTTATTTTAATTAATATGGATAAATCGTCGAATATGGACACAGACGAGGAGACGGCTTTTTCCGAAATAAGCGAGACAGATTCCCAATATTTGAAGAGAAGGACCCTCCAGAAGCGTCAACGAAACGCTGCACCTGGCTCTGCTGGGAATTCGCCGAATAAAAAAAAAAATAAAAAAGTAAAAGCCAAACAAACTTCCCAACCTAACACCCGCAGTAAAACTGCAGCACCTATTGAAATAGCATCTACATCAACAGTTCCTACCATTCCAATAAGCAACCGATTTGCAGTCTTAAGTAATACAACCGAATCTACCACTCACCGGCAGTTCTCTGAACCAGAGCCACCTCCAATATTTGTAAGCAATATTCAAGACTTTATGTCGTTTGGCCATGAAATTGCAAATTTAATTGGACAAACAAATTTCAAATGTTTTTCCCGATTAAAGGACATCAGAATTAATACAACCAACAAAGACAACTATAAAAAACTAGTCAACCATTTGACAGAAAAGCAATATGACTTCCATTGCTATCAATTAAAACAAGAAAAAGCATACAGAGTTGTCTTGAGGGGTCTTCATACCACCACCCCCACTACCGCTATCAAGAAGGATATAGAAGAGTTAGGGCACAATGTTAGAAGCATTTCCAACGTTTTCCACCCAACTGAAAGATATCCATTGCCACTATTTTTCGTCGACCTTGAGCCAGGACCAAATAATACAGAAATATTTTTAGTAAATAGACTAGTATACTCGTGTATACGTTTCGAAGAACCGAGGCAGAGACCAGAAATTGTCCAGTGCACTAAATGCCAAAGTCTAGGCCATACCAAAGCCTACTGTCATCATCAGGCCAGGTGTGTTAAATGTGCAGGCCCTCATGCGTCTGACACTTGCCAGAAGCCTCGGGATACTCCAGCTAAATGTGTTCTATGCAGTGAAAGCCATCCTGCAAATTACAAAGGTTGCATTGTTTATAAAAACATGCAACGACAAAAAGTTCTAGTTGCAAGAAATTTGCCAAGGAACGAAGTTCATGAAGACCAAATGCCTGGCCCTTCAACGAGGAATGATCCTATGAACCTGGGAACTCCGGTAAACAATGCAGAACGAAGACAGATGAGCTCCAGGAGTAGAATAACGTATTCCAACGTCACCACAAGACATCTGGCTCGACCACAGGCGCCTCAAATCTCCTTACCTCAGCCTCAGACCTCCCATTCTCAACCCCAGATCCCACACCCTCAGACTTCCAGTTCTCAACCCCAGACCTCTCATCCTCAGCCTCGCCCCTCCCATTCTCAGTCGCAGTCTTCATATCCTCAACCTCAGACCTCCCATCCTCAGCCTAAAATAACTAGAAATGAAATTTCTTCCAAAAGCGCATCCCTAAGGGTGAAGTTATCGCCACAGATTCCACCTCCTTACTATCCCAAACATCCTGAACTATCCCAGTTCCCCTATCCTTCACAAGAAGCTCCATTAAATGTGGAATCCACACAACGATCCCACTCGAGGGTTCAACCTCCACCAAGACAGAATAACCCTCCACCTCACGACTCTTCCTTCTACTCCTATCCTAGCCAAAATGCTTCCGATATAACATCAATCCTTTCATCCTTCCTTCGTGATCTTCAAGATACAATAAGACCTCTTATCACAATACTTACCAGAGTCCTAACTGAAATTCCGCTCAATATCTCACGATGAACAAAAATACCCTAACTATCCTTTTGTGGAATGCAAATGGCCTACAGAATCACAGAGACGAACTTGACATATTCCTCCACGAAAATTTCATTGACATTGCCCTAGTTACTGAAACTCACTTCACGACGCGTTCTTTCTTTTACATACGAGACTACATTACATACAGATCAGATCATCCAGATAACACATCCCACGCAGGTTCTTGCATCCTTATTCACAAATCCCTACCTCACTCCCTAATTCCTTCCACTCCAACTGACACCATTCAATCAACCTCAATAACCTTATCCTCCCGTCCTTTAAACACTACATTCTCAGCTGTATACTGCCCTCCTGGAAATTCCCTTTCCTGTAACCACCTTGATTCCTTATTCCGATCCCTTGGTCCGCGTTTCGTTGCTGGAGGGGATTACAACGCCAAAGACCAACGATGGGGATGTCGAACTTCCAATACTCGTGGCAGAATTCTTTCTCGTATCACAACCTCCAACAGTTATTCCATCCTCTCTCCCATGAACCCTACTTATTGGCCTACATCCCTTAAAAAACATCCTGATATCCTTGATATATTCATTACTTCCCAGATACCCTCCTTCCAATGTACAATAAAATCCATAGATGACCTATCTTCAGATCATAGTCCGGTTCTGCTTTTCTTGCATTCAAATCCTGTTCCGAAACCCTCCCCTCCTTCCCTGATTAAAGGACAAGTAAACTGGAACAATTTTCGGTACGATCTAGAAAACAAACTTGACTTAAAAATTCCGTTAAAAACTAAACATCAGATTGATTCTGCTATAGAGGAATTCACAAGAGCAATAGGTACCACTATCTACAGCAACACGTCACACCACAAAATTAGAAATATGCAAGAAACCAACTTGCCACATCATATTCGCATTTTATTAACTGAAAAACGCCGAGCAAGAGCGAGGTGGCATAGAACAAGATATCCATCAGACAAAATTCATTATTCAAAACTGACCAACAAATTAAAAGTAGAAATCAAAAAATACAAAATTCAAAATTTCCAGAAAATAACAGAGAACCTAACTTCTAACGATAAATCATTATGGATAACTACAGCAAAGCTATTAAAATTCAAAACCTTTAATCATCCGCTTCTCACTGAATCTCAGACCTGGTCTAGATCAGATGAGGAAAAATCCCAAATATTCGGTGAACACCTTGTCAAAACTTTTAATCCTCATCCTGATATCCTTAACCCAGCCCATCTTGAGCATGTTGAGGCAGAACTAACTATTCCACTTCAGATGTCCCTTCCTCCTAAAGCGTTTCATCCTTCCGAAATAACTAACATCATTCAGAAATTACCTTCCAAAAAAGCTCCTGGTCATGATCTCATCACATCGCACATCCTAAAACACCTCCCTCGAAAAGCTGTCCTATTCCTAACCTATATATACAATGCATCACTCAGAACCACCTATTTCCCTGATCCTTGGAAACTGTCTATTATAAAAATGATACCAAAACCAAAAAAAACATCTGAAAATCCATCCTCCTATCGTCCTATTTTCCTCTTGCCCACTATGGGCAAAATCCTAGAAAAACTCATATTAAAGAGACTGTACCCAATCCTAGAATTAAATCAAGTGATTCCTGACCATCAGTTTGGATTTCGAACATCCCATTCTACTATTCAGCAGTGTCATCGTGTGGTGGATGTGATATCCTCCACATTGGAGCGCGGAATGTACTGCACGGGAGCCTTTCTCGATGTGGAACAAGCTTTTGACCGAGTCTGGCACCCGGGACTGCTTTACAAACTCCGTCAATTCCTTCCCCCGACATATTTTCTATTAATCCGTTCCTACCTCACCGATAGAACCTTCAAAGTAAACCATAATCTTGCCTACTCATCACTATTCTCTCAGTCCGCCGGTGTACCTCAAGGTAGTATCCTTGGCCCCATCCTTTACACGGTGTATACAGCTGATATCCCAACCCATCCTAGCACCATCCTCACTACTTACGCTGATGACACATGTGTGTTATCTGTGAACAATGACCCATTTGCCGCATCTCAAACCCTGCAGTCACACATCACAGCCATTGAAGAATGGTGTCAAAACTGGAGAATCAAAATAAATCCTAACAAATCCCATCAAATCACCTTTACCCTACGTCGTAAACCCACTACATCCTGTCCTACAGTATCCTTTAATAATATACCATTTATCCCAGTCGAACAAATCCGCTACCTAGGACTCCATCTTGATAAACGCCTTACATGGAATCCTCACACAAGACTGAAACGACAAGAAACTGCTCGAAGATTCCGATTACTGCAACACTTACTTGACAAACGCTCCAAATTACCGATTTTCTACAAAAAGCTCATTTACATCACCATTATCAGGCCTATTTGGACATACGGGATAGAGCTTTGGGGTACCACCAAACCATCTAATTCCTCCCGCATCCAATCCTTGCAATCCAAAATCCTTCGAAAAATCCTTAATGCTCCTTATTTTGTCACAAATAAAATTATCCATAAAGACCTCAATATCCCATTTGTTGCAGATTTAGCCCGAAATAGATATACCTCCTTTAATTCCAAACTCCTTGCCCATACCAACCCTCTTATTCGTAGCCTTTCATCCCCATGTATTCCTGATAATCCTCTGAGGCGTCTGAAAAGAAGATGGCCACGGGACCTTCTAAGTTAAAATAGACATTGAAGTGCTACCAATGGGTGGCTCCTTCACAAGTAATTCTCATGTCTTGTACTTCAAATTCCCATTTACTTGTTGTATTATGTAATACAGTTGTAAATTTCAATAAATAAATAAAAATAAAAAAAATAAATATAACATATAATGTTGTCATGTAATAACTATCGAACTTATGATGCCATTGATTAAATAATGTTATATTATTAGCAATATGTGAACAATACAAAGGTATAATATTAAAACCAGGAAAGACAACTAAGTATCTAGGTATCATTCGTTTGGGAGAAGAATGTCAGAACAGGAAAAATGAATTTTTACAAGAGAAGTGTTTCAAATTCACCTAGTTAGGTTTGATAAAACATCAAGTCGGAAATTTTCAATACAATAATATCTGTTTGTTTTTAAAAAAAAGTAAATCTTCATTTTTGATCATTTAATCAATAATTATGAATACAATTGTGGCAGTTTTTCATTAAATAAAAACTGTAGAAGCTCTTTTAGATTTAATAGATAATAAGCAATGACGGATACACAGGGAGTTAAAGGAAAATTAAAAAATCCCAAAATTATCATTGAGTAAAAAAAAAAAAATTAAAATACCGCTGAATTTAAAACAAATCTACTAGGACCATTACTGTCAAGTAACTGTGATAAATTATCATTCATTAGGTTGCAGGAAAATTAACCTTGGCTCACCTTGTGTGAAATAGATCGTCGAAATTGCCAAATTTAGTTTTATAATTGTCAATTGTAATTATATTTTTATATTAATTTATATAAAATAAATGTGTTAAAGTTCTATCGTTTTTTTAATTGTTTTTTTAACCTAATGAAAATTTAAAACTTATTTATGTAAATGTGGTAAAGTCGCTGAACTCATATTAGTTAAATAATTTTTATGGAATCCTAAACAAGGTGAATAACTTTTAAGTTGGTTCAAACTGTATCATTTGTTGGGTTAGTAATTACTGGCATATTCTGTCAATCCCTCCTGAAACGGGATAAGATAACTTAATCACATATGTATACATCTTATCCTTCCAATATTCGTTTATAAATATGCATAGGAAATAAAACTCATTGGCGCTTTCAAGGGAAGAATATATATAAATATTAAAAAAATATTAAAAAAAAAAAAATCACGGCATAATCCCGGCCTGCTCTACGTGTATTTCAAATTCTGTGGTCACCCTGATACAGGGCCGGAATTAGGGGGGAGAGGGGAGGGGTGAAAAGGGGACGCTCCCTCAGGCGGCAGAATTTTTAAGGCGGTAACTTTTGTTTTTATGTTAAGCCAAAAAAATGTATTTCTGCTTTTTTATTGTATTGCGTAAATTCAGTCAATATTACTGTAAGGAGATGATATTATTTATTTCGAAATATACTGCCTTCAATACTTTAATTAGTTACTGTCTAATGATAGTTTGAAGGAAGCCATTATGTTTGACTGGCAAACGTATCATAGCTAAACTATTAATAAATTGTTATCGTGTTAAATATTGAAAATAAATATCCGCTATTTTGCTTCAAGGAAATATAAGATTGGAAGATTTTCAAGCAAAAAAAAAAAAACAGTTCTTAGTGGCAATCATCTTCCAAGTATATATTCCATTATATATTTAACTATGAATTTTTAATACTCCGACAATCCAAGCCCGGCTGCTTAACGTTTGTTTATATTAGGTTGTTTTACAATCAAACCAAATAGGCGTGTGGTTTCTTGGTTATTTTGGTATATGAGTATAAATAAAGACAATTTAACTACTTTAATGGGTTTTTTTATTTTTATAGATTTCATAAAATCTTATATTACTCTTACCATCTCTCGTAGTCAATTTTTCACTGAAGAAATTGAATTTCTTATGATCAATTGCACAATATTGTGTTATTCCTCTTGAGATTTCCAGTTATCTGGAAGTCCAGCGAGCTCGACGTCGCTTTCTTATCTATACTTTACGCCACATCCCGTACACATGTGCTAAGATCAGGAAGCGGTCGGATACGATGTCATCATATCCAGAATAATCTCTTTAGCTTATCTTTAATGAGTTATCATTTTAGCTTGAGCGTTATTTTGGATAATATTCTGACCTGCTAATGCTGAGAAAAGACCATTTCGTTCCTGGATATATATATATATATATATATATATATATATATATATATATATATATATATATATATATATATATATATATATATATATATATCGTCGGCTCAGTATCAAAATCCTCTTTTTTTTTTTCTTTTTTTTTAATTACATATTATTATTTCTGTTTTTTTCAGTTCATTAAGATTAGAAGTTACCTCATGATTTATTATTATTTATCATCTTAATTTGTCCGTTCTTTCGTTCTTGTTATTTTACTCTGAGGCACTAAAGCCCTCATTTCGTTACCTATAAAGCTATTCTAAAGGTTGTTCTCCATAAATAAATATAGAATTTATTATATAAACAAAAAAAATATCTTTAATCCGAATTTTCTACTATAGGGGTTTTGATTTGGATTTATTATTTCATCACCTCTGGTATCTCATGGTAAAACCGCTTGGTAAAACAAAACTCTGTGTCGCAACTAAGAATGAACCGCAGAGGATAATATGTGATAAAATGTATGATGTTCTCAGAGACATTAAAATTAAATAAACAATAACCATTTTTATTATTTTTTGGGCCAGAAGTTAAAGATTAAACAGTTCTATCATTGCATTGGAAATATATTTAATGAAATATGCTAAAATATATAATTATAAAAGATATAACTTAAATATCTTTTTTAATATTATCAATAATAAATGTAAATCAATGGTAATGTTAAATTGTTGCCTATTTTAATCTTTTGTCGACATACAATTTTTAATGAAAACGTTACTATTACTAACACGTTAAATAGCATGTGATGAAAACTTTTAACTATGTAAGTATAATTGAAATACATACATACATATATATATATATATATATATATATATATTTGATTATTATTTTCAATAATCGAACAAAAAAATAAATAACCAATCTCAAAATTTGAGGTTTCACTTTTTAAGATACATAGAATCCAAACATCGAAAAACCAATTCTCCTCGCCTTTATTCGAGACTACTGGACTAATATAGTTAAATTTAGCACCTATGTCACAGCCCACCCCATCATGATTCTCGGAACTCAACATTACCATCAGCAATTTTGTCCCAAAATGGCGCCCGATTAGAGGTTTCATACCATACGCCCATATATCAGCCTAAAGATAGAGAAAAATACTGAGTGTTTTGGCATCATAATACCAAAATATTTAACTAAAATAAATAAAAACTAAATCCAAATAAATTTGTATTATTTTTTAAAATAATAGCTATTTGGAAATAATAAACCATAGTGTGGTAACTTACAGTTTTGTTAAATACAGATAACGAATTAAATTTTAAAATGCGACTTCAAATTTCAACTCGAAAAGTGGAAATAAAAACATGTGGGATACTTATACACAATAGTATCACATCAGATTAGTGTATTCAAATTATGAAATATTTTCACATTCTTAATCATAAATGAAATTCCCCACTTTTTTTAAATTATAATTTCCTAGAAGTAATGTGTACGAACCTTGTGCGATAAACATAATGGTATTTATTATGGCTAATATTGTCCTCATTTCCATCAAGGATATAATCTACCAACTGCTAATTAGTAAGTGTAAAATGTTAGCACAACTGCTCTTTTGTTGTGTAGGTATACTAGAAATACAAATCAATAAATACCGATCGTATGAAAAAAAAAGAAAAAAACCATTGTTGACGTTTTGAGATGAGAGTTGAGGAAATTGATAAAAAAACTTATAAAAACAATTTTATATAACAATTTAATCTATTATTGAAGATTATATACATGAAGTTCTTTAAGGTAATTGTGGACTTTAATTTGATTTCAAAAAAACAAAAAAAAATATTAAATAGAGAAAAAAACATTAGAAATAGAAGAATACATGAAGCAATATACATAACTAAAAACATAAAAAGTAACTTCAACTTCAAAACAGATACTAGAAATTTTAGTAATTACTATGCAGGTATAATTAATAAATTGAATATAGATTAAAATAATAAGTATTTGCAATATAATTAAGGATTAGATAATCTATAATAGAGAGGTTATTGCGATAATGAAAATTAAAATACATATCTAAGTGTTCCATTGAAAGTTTTAAATATTTGACAGTACATAATTTGACAAAATATATTTTTATATGGGTGCATGATTTAAAAGAAGAATACATACAAAGATTTTTAAAAACGCCAACTTATAAGTTAGGATTACATATATAATATTTGTAAATTAGTAATGGTTAATTGATGTAAATTTGTGCAATACTTTTTACTTCCTAGTACGAAGTAAAGGAAGTATTGTAATCGCGAAAATTTTCGGGTTTCCTGATTTCAATGGAAATATCCATTTTGGCCATCCCTGAATCCATTTTGAATAGTTTCGTCGTGGCGTCTGTACGTACGTACGTACGCTCGTATCTCGCATAACTTAAAAATGGTTAGCCGTAGAAACTTGAAATTTTGTATTTTGGATTGTTGTAAAATCTAGTTGTGAACTTCCCTTTTTGGTTACTACTTGATCACAGGAAGTAGTACTGTACATGAAGGTCATAATTGATTTCCATCAAAAATTATATTAAAATAATATGCATAACTTCTCAAATTTAGTATTTATAACCTATATATATATTTAAATAACATACTAGATTTTGGTTTACATTGGAAAACCGGAAGTAGTACTTTACTTGAAGATCATATTAGACTTTATTAGGTGTAAAACATCTTAAATTTGGAAAATAGGACTTTTATAGCGATATGAATGTATTTACTATATTTTGGTTAAAATTGGTGAGCCGAAAAGGGTACTTTACTTGAAGGTCATAATAAGCATACATCAAAAATTATATTTAAATTAAATACATAAATCATGTTTCGGTAATAAAGATTACAAATGCAATTTGGTTTCCAATCCAATTAAACATTTTTATTATTTGTTTTAAGTGTTAAAATTGAGTGTAAAATACTGGTTTTTCTCCCCATTTTTGTGTGTCAATAGATGGATGTCGCGACGCAGAGTGTCGTTTTTGAGATAGTGTAATCTTCGGTAACTAGTAACCAATTCAGGATCACTTTTTGAGCCACCAATTTATAGTTTAATAGGCGTGCAAGGAAGTCATGTGTTGTCTACATCAGATATATTATTATATATACATTGTTAACAGTTCATTGTAAACCATAAAGATGAGGAAATGATACATCGAAACATTGAACGGATGTAATAGTTTTGATAATGTTCACAATTACCTCAAAGAACATCACAATTTTATAAATGTAGCAGCTCATATAAGTCTTAAATGACCCTGGCAAAAAGTTTATACATAGGTTATTTTTTGAGATCAGATATAAGAAAATAATAGCTTTAATACTTATAGAAAGGTATTATTGAAAAAAGAAATTTCGAAAAATGTACATGCAATTCATTCTATTCAGTAATTAATAGGAGATTATATTTTTTTTTTTTTTTAAAGGAGTAATTAATGTTGAAAATGTGAAAGGTCAGAAGCTGGTGTTTTATGTTTCTTATACAATTTTATTTGGTTAAATGTCGCCTTCAATACTCTAGATATTGCCGATATTGGGAAGAATACATCAACAGGGAATAAATATCGACAGGTCTTACAACCTTGATGTAACATCAGAGTTTTTTTTATTGAAACATTTTTAATTTTAACAAGTTTTTTTTTTAAATTAACCGTTACTATTATTGAACAGTTTGATATTGATTAGACTGTACTATTCCAAACTCAAATAACTCACCTCCGAGAGTTCTAAAAACGCAATCGCCATAATGCGGTACGCTGCTATCGACAGTGGCGTGCGGGCGTTCGTGCGATCTGCCCGAGGGGGTTCATTGCCGGAGATCGTGTTCTTCATGATGGCATAACGAAGCGAATGGCATGATCACTGACAGACTTACCAAGAAATGATTATCATCAAACAGTTCCCGGAAGGTTATGGACCGCTATGGAAACTTTTCGAGGTATGTATTGTGAAGGTTTTCTACATCAAAGGCCCAGGCAACCACGAATTTTCACGAAGAGATAATAGAGAGTCACTGGATTTCCCCCATAATTTACCTTACCTAGTAACAATGATAATATTGAATTCTTGATATGTGAATAGCGAAAAAATATCGAATCGATAGTTTTTGAATGTATTGAAATAGTAGTTCGAAAAAATATCGATATTTTGATATATCGTGCCTCGATATTTTTAATCTTTTAAATGCTCTTTTAAAGGGACGCAGGCATATCAAGATTTTTGTGCCGATATAATTATGAAAATATTTTATAATATCGATTTTATCACATCTTCATCAGCTGACATCATTTGGATATTTTTTTAAATTTACCAAATTTAAAAAAATTCGAGGTTCATTTACCTCAGACTAAAAATGTTAAGAAACTATGTAAAATTTAAGGCATAGCCGAAAAAATATACCATATAATTAAAATGTATTGCTCATATTTACCTCCCTAAGCTCCCCTCATTGCTAAATTCATCTTACCCAATCATAAAATATTGTCATAATTAAGTTATACATTGAAATAATCATTATTACCTTTTTTATTATTAATTTAATAACAGTACCTTCTATAATAAAACACATTTATTCAGATTGCCATAAAATTTTCACAGTTCAAAAAAATAAAGATAATTCGAGATTTCAACTTCCTATTGACGCTGGAAGATAAATTACCAATTGAAATAACAATAATATAACAAAATATTAAATCATTGTTATTTTATATTATTATCCTTATTTGACTAATTATGTGATGATATATAACAAGCTTTTGTTTAACATTTCATATACCGACCGTTTTACTCAGAAAGTAAAATATTATATATTTTTCCTCTCTCAATAATTTTACTTATAATTTTTTCTATCTTATTGTAAATTTATTCAGATGGCATCGGCTAATCATCTATAATAATAGTAATAAGTAATGTACCATTGGTTTTATTAGCATTAATAAAATTGGAATTTAATTTTGTTACTTAACTGTTAACTAAGCGAATTCCATAATCATTATTTGCTAGCTATATTCTTCTTAATATTTATTAGATTACCAATTCATCATGACAATGTTTCAATATTCAACTATAAACTGATAACAATCTATAACCGATAACTATAATCGATATGTTAATAATTGGAAGGTAAATTTTAGTAAATATTTTATAACAAAATTATGTATTTTCATTAATAGAATTATTACAGCTATTGTATATATTTTTCTGTAGTATGGTAAAATATATCTTAAAAATGAGTAAATTTTAATAATAGGAATTATCTGATTAAATTAACATTATTTTAATTTTTTTTTTAATATGAGCGAAAAATGTACTAAATTTCGATTGATCCGATTCTTGGATGGCAATCTCTTTTACGTATGTTAAATTATTTTAATTTGCTCGCGAATTAATTAATTAAGTGAAATACACTGGATTGCACAGTTAGAGAAAGATTATACCTCAAAGAAAATCTCACATAAACATTACCACACATGATTGCAATAATGCCCGATAATAATTATTATAATAATCAGTCTTGTTGAGAAATTCTGTCAGTTGTCTGCGATAAGTCCATTGAATATCGCTTTGTATTACAACATATAAAATTGGTGATAGAAAAAAAAATCTTTATCGCCTTATTATCAGTAATTCGGAAATAGAAATCGGAACATGGAGCCGCTGGTGGCATCTTATCAATAAACGATATGCATTTTTTTTACTCAAATATTTGATTGTATTGTCGCATATATAGTAAAAACCGTTTATAAATGTGCCAGTAGAACTAACCGAATTTTCGATTTCACTCGTAACAGATATCGGAATACCAACTATACAGCGTGGGCATGTAAGGGACCACGCAGGTGTCAAAACGTTTATTACACTCCATATTAAAATGTAAAGTATACCTGTCTATGGTAATTGCTAATGACATAAACCAGTTTGTTTTAAATTTCTAAACATGCTTCTTTATTTTTATTATAACTGGTATTTTTTTTTTAAAGAATTGAGCTAAAAAGCATTGAATTTTGTTAATAATTCGTTATAGCTAAATTTAAGTTGTTCTAGACGTTTTCGGATTTTGCTTTGTCATGATGATCTCCAACTTTATAGACCATTACGCAGAGTCATAGATATTAGACTGGGACAGTTAAATAATATTTTTCTACATATACATATTAAAAATCAATAAATATTTTTTTCCGTTCAGATGCCTGATTGAGTTATGTTTTAAATTTATTTTTTGTTCATAACTTTTCATGAATGAACTTAGATTCGACAAGAATTCCAATTAATCGGTAATTAACCCGCCAAGGAGGATCATTTTTTAAATATGAAAACTGAGATTTTTCCTATATTTTCTTATTTATTTATTTCCAGACTAACCTAGAAAAATACTGAAAACATGCTCTCTACCTTTTGGGAGGGGTGTGACATACATCTGAGGCTCGTCCGTTGCTGGAACTCCGTAGAAAAAGAATTTAAAAAAATTGCAAACCATTTCGAATATTAATACATATTACTTTGACATTAGAAACATCTAAAACTGTAGACAGTCTATAAAATATTAATAAGGGTCAGCAGTAAAGAAATAAATTGTAAAAACAAATCTGTCACATTTTATGATATTTGAAATTGCACTTTCATACACAGACCAACGTCAATTTCTTGCATTTTGTTCCAACTTCACCGGATAGTCAATTTTGCCGTACTTAACGTCGTGTAAAACACGGAATTCTCTCTTCGAAGTTTGACTACGCCCTTCCACGTGATTTTGATCGAACTCCGTTTATTCTCTAATATGTTTGGTCAATCTCCTTTTGTAACAAGTTCGGCTGGATTTTCGTACACTATCCCTGCATCACGGACTGTTACATCGATCAACCTTATGATTTATGTTAGCACGAGCGTGACATGTTTGTTAAGCTCGAAATGTGATTCAATTAGAACATTGAAAAAACTGTTGATTCCATAACAAATTGCTTATACATTCGTAGAAACTATCTGAATTTGGTTATTCATTCGTATAAACTAACCACTAAAAGAATCAAAAGAGTTATTCCACTTTCCATAAATTCAATTCAAGATCCGTGGTGCAAGAAAATACATCAAGTGTACAAGAAAATACAGAACACACAACAAAAATTGACAAGTAACAAGTGATAAAAGTGCCTCCCGAGTTCAAGGCTATAAGATAGAAGGTACGCAAGTACATCAGAAGCCCTATAAACGGAATCAGTCTTTTTTAAAAGTAACTTTGCTGTTTCATATTTGTCACTCTCGTCTTTGTAGGACTAGGTGGTTTTCTGCACTTAGGGGCTTAGATATTCAGCTGATACAATGACCCTTTCTTTCTATTTCTCATCTCCTAAAATTTTCTCCTGAAATTCTCCTATTTCTCATCTCAGTGTTCCCTAAAACTGTACTAAACACTCTAGAAGAGGAAAAAAATAGTATTGGTTGATGGTTAGGAAGAAATCCTGTATAGAGGAAACGTTGCCACAGATATAATTGACGGGAAGACCGCACCTTATGTGTCGGCACGGCTGAATTACATCAGAAAATCATGGCCAGCTTTTGAAGGTTAACCAGCTTGCAATGAACTGATTCCAGTTCTGAGTCATTTTGAATTTCGTTGCAATGAGACCGAATTCATTTTTAATAAGCCGTCAAGATAAAGAATATTTATTAATTCTGCTTCTATCTAATTCTGCTTAATGAAAATATATTCATCATAATTGGTTGAGAATATAAACCTCATTAGTATACAAATATATCTTAAATGCAATTAGTGATTCTTACTGATATTTAGTGGGGGTTTTAGGAAATTAAGGATAAAAAATTACAGAAAAATGTTTTAAATTTTTATCCTTATATACAAATAATAATTTCTAATCAGTCATACATGAATCATTCTCATTTACGGGCAAGTAGAGAGCTTAATCGATGATTTGGCCAATTATATAGACTGCTAAACAGAAAATCTCAGCATTCAGCTGACAACGAACTACTAATTTACAAGACAGTTCTGAAACCTATCTGGACCTATGGATTCGAACTCTGAAGAACAGCTAAATTTTCGAACATCAAGCGCATCCAATCCTTTCAGTCCAAAGCTCTTCGATTAATAGTCAATGCTCCATGCTATGCAACCACAATACCCTACATCATGACCTTAATATTCCATTTTTTTTTAGACCTTATTCCATCCAAATTCTCCAAATTTCACCAGAACCTTGCGCTCCATCCTAATCCCTTAGCACAATCCCTATCTAGCTCCACCCATCCCTAAAATCATCCTCGAAGGCTGAAACGGCAGATGCCCCGAGACCTGTTGTAAATATGTACATTGGAGTTCTGACAATGGCCTGATTATCCGCTCAAGTTTTGTATATCTGCGGCTATAGAGCTCTCGCTCAGTCTGGCTTTCAATGCCAGTGACGCGGTTGAATTGAAGTGCTGGGATATACTGGAGTCATGCTTTTCCATCCATAAAAGGGGGAACAAGCCTGGTTCGGGGTGTTCCAGGCCGAGTGTAAATAGTGTATATAAGTATGCCTGTGCTTAAGATGTTACGTTTATTTTATTTTATATAAGTTTATTTATTATTTCTTGTATTAAGTTTATTTTTTATTTTGTTATTTAATTTTTTTTTTGTATACATGGTATGAAAGATTTCTTGGATCACTATTACCATTGTCTCTGCTGAGACAGAATGTAATATTATTCAATAAAAAAATAGTTTCTCTGAAATTTTTTATTTCGTTTGTAGTTTTTACATATTTTGTTTTTATACTGCTTTCTTTGTATTTGTGGTTTTATTTCTTTAGTTTTTTAATACATTATTTAAATGTTCATTAAATGTGCAAATATTATCAAAACTACGTCTTGTAAAATTAGTAAATTAAAGCCTATTTAAATTAAATATGTTTTAAAACTTATGTTTTTGTTATTTATAACACCCAAAGTATTGGAAAAAAGAATGGCGTTTGACAGACGCCATGCGTCCGCTAATGTTAAATCACGTTGCAGGATTAAATTTATTGACACATATAATTTATCAATAAATGCAGACAAAAAATAAATAAAGGAATGCAAAAACAAATTTGATGCAAATCAGAATGCCTGATGAAATTTCCGGGATCAACTAGAGCTGATTCCAACCTGGGAAGAATATCGTTCGATGTCTTTTCTTCTTGCATTAAAAGTCCCCAGTTTCACCGCAAATATTTGCTATTGTATGTGTAAAGGGAAGAATATTTATTTTAATGAACTATTAAAGTAAGGAAGACTGACCCTGCTGCTATCTCTGGGCAACTAGAACGAACCATGAGAACTGGAAGAATGCAAGATACAGGAGGTTTGGATGAGATGGTTTATTCCTGTTGAGTTCAGGTCAGGACTGCAAGTCTCAGCTCAGCTATTGTGACATCCATTTTTTTATGCTGTATTTTGAAATCATGGTGAGAGAGTAAGTCAGGACTAGGCCAAGCAGGGGAAAATAAAGGAGAACGAAGAAAGAGGACCAGAATGAAGGCCTGAAGTAAGATTTATCTAAATGGATTGATAGACCAAGAACCAAATGGAACGTCATAGATTTACAGTCCATGGGTCGTAAACCACGGGTATAAACCCATTAAAAATTGTGTATGTATATAAATATATATATATATATATATATATATATATATATATATATATATATATATATATATATATTTTTTTTTTATTGCAAAATATACCAACACATTATTTAAATTGTACTTGGATTTGGTACAGAATCCCATTTTTCCATACCGTATGTAATTTGTATATTAGACCATTTATTCACTCAACCATGTTTTATTTAAAATTACCCAAACAAGTGATTTATTTTATCATTTAATAGAGTCAGCTATCATTTAGCAGTTTCTTAAAGCCGCTTAACCACTATAACCAAATTAATTGTAGAAATATCCAGACAGACCGAGATTACCATAATTATATAGCAGGAGTGAATTTATTATTGATGTTAAAATGATATATTTTAAATCTAAAAACTATCTACCCCACTCAAATATACTTCCAAGGTAAAGTAGAGCTCATTCAGACCAAACCATCAACGTTTCGTCGATGAACTGATGAAGACCATCTATGTTTGCAGATGATGTACGAGTGTTCATCAAACGGTGGGCAACCATTAGCATTACAGGTCAAAAGAACGTCAACCTCTTGCTCAACTATTGTTACTGATTACACAAGTCCGGCTTAAATGCTTCGACCGAGAAGAGAGAGAAAAAAAGAACGAACTCATTCAGTACGCAGAACGGATTTCACTTCTATAAAGCCATTATTTTTATGTAATGTTATAAATTGACTTTTCTAGTTTCATTCTCTCGTTTGTTGCCGTTTGTCATTTATTATTATTCACCGACTCACTGACAGCCGTAGATCCTCCACAGATTCTGCGGTCGGATCGAAAAGGGACAGCTGGGGAAATAGAAAACAGAAGACGCAAGGAGAACACATTGGTACTATTGAACCACCATTATGCAGATAAATCTCGATTTCCTTATCTTGCTAATTAGTATTAGAGATCAGACTGCGGTTTAGACTGCGGTCATTAGGCATTAATCATACAGCCTCATTGCAGAATCGATTTAAAGTACAAATCATATTCAATATGGAAGTCATTAATCACACGCATTAATTTCATTTTTAAAAATTAATAGCTCAGTCCTGAATTTATTTTCTTATTTTTTTCCTCACATTTGTACCACATCTAATTTGTACATAACCGATCATTATCGAAAAAATTATAAACATTGAATAAAAATGTGTGATTGTGTGTGTACCGTGGATCGGCCTCTACTTAAAGATCAAATGCATTTCTAAAACAAAGATTCTATAAATACATTAATTTGGTAAAATATTAATGAAAAAAGTATTTTTTATTTTATTTTCCAGCCTACCCTGCCTAGAAGGCAATACGGGTGTCTGCAGGAGTGTGATGTTATGAATTTCTGCTTAACAACACACTGCTGCAAGCAAATCAAATTACAATTATCTCAGTAGCTGCGCACATAGCCTGCTCATAGGTATTTCAGTTTGGCCACCATCTTCATCTTCTTCCCCTACTGGGTCTTTTATCCTGTGGCCTTCCTGCAACAATTCCTTCTCTCCTTTCCAATGAAAAATGTGTCGGACCCACTATCGTCTTCCAACCACACACAAAGTTCTTGATGTGAACATTGTTCTTTTCGGTCATCAGCTGAAGGAACTCACTCTCCGTCAGAACATAGAGCCCTGTTTTCCTCAGTAGTTATATATAGTATTATATATATATATATATATATATATATATATATATATATATATATATATATATATATATAGAGAGAGAGAGAGAGAGAGAGAGAGAGAAAATTATTTTGTGAACTCACAATCCGTCTTTCTTATACGTTTATTGGCATTATGTACATTTAGCTTTAATGTTTCGAGCCTTACCTCATCATTTTTTTTTTTTTAAATATTTATTGAGATTACAATCAAGCTCGAAATGAGCTTATTAGCAATTTACTTTTAAAATACATACAAAAAAGAAAAACAAATATGCATTATACTGTTTTAATTTTCTCTCAATTTGGCCTCAAACTATTACTATTTGGCTATCACTTTAAACAAACTCGTGGGGTTTTCGTCGTTTTAATCTTCTAACTAGGGTACCAAAGTTGAGGAGATGGACGGCCTCTGCATTGGTGTGCCCTTGTAGTCGTTCTTGATGTGACTGAGCGATTTTTTTAATTTCTTCCTGAACTGTAGCAACATGAAGATCTCGGTGAAGATCGTCATTTTTGATATACGAGGGTTCATTGACAATTCCCCTAATAACTTTATTTTGAAACCTTTGTATAATTTGTCTGTTGGAATCTCTCGTGCATCCCCACAGTTGGATTCCATACGTCCAGATAGGCTCCAGGACTTTGTATTGTACAGGAGAAGTTTGTTTTCTACAGATAGATTGGATTGTCTACCTAAAAGCCAATACATTTTTGTATACCTTAGATTTAGCTGTATTAATTTTATTTTTACATGCTCTTTCCATCGGAGCTTTGGGTCCAATGTCATTCCAAGATATTTGGCCTTATTGGAATAGGGGATTACTTGGTTATTTATCGTAATCGGCAGATAGTTGATTGTTTTGTTAGTGAAATCAATATGCATAGATTTCGATTCATTCAGTTTTATCCTCCATTTTAAGGTCCATATATGTATACTGGCTATTGCTGTATTTAGTTTTCTAGCGGTGTCCAGGTTATCATTTCCGATAGAAAGAACTGCTGTATCATCGTCGAATGTTGCCGTGACGTCTTCTTCAGGTTTCTTGGATATCAGCAGTATAGATCAGAAATAGTATTGGGCCTAGCACACTCTCCTTCGGAACACCGGCGCATATTTCATGGAGCCCAGAATCTGAATCTTCTTGTCTTATTCTATGTACTTATGAGATAAGTAGGACTCTAATAGCAGAGCATATTGTCCGGGATGGGCTTTATTAAGCTTATAGATAAGACCTTGATGCCAAACTTGGTCGAACGCCTGTGATACGTCCAGAAAGACAGCTGAGCAAACTTTTGCTCTCTCAATTTTGTCAGTTATTCTATGATCAATGGTAGAATCTGTCTTTCTTATACATTTATTGGCATTATATACATCTAGCTTCAATGTTTCGAGGCTTACCTCATCATGAAGATTAATATTAATATGACCATTATAGTCATATTTCCCCATCTCTATTTTTTTATTTATAAATATTTAGTCATAGTTAATCGTCAAATAATTAAATTCATTCAATAAGGAAAACTTGATATAAGAACATCTATTGAAAGAAGTACTCAAAGTTATTATCTTTAAACTACCTGTGCATATAAGGGCTAAAAAATATATATAATAAAATAGAGTACGAAAAAGATGTAATGCCTGAGTTTCTTAAATGCCACTTCAGAGCATATTCGAACATATCTTACAGATTACGGCAGTATAATAAATATACCCTCCACTGTTTTTCATGTAGCTTTGTCTTTTAGAAATAAGAATCTTCGAAAAAATCCGAGAAGATTTAGGCCATACAATTTCTGTGTCTGAATATGTGAGAGTGTTTGACCTGGATAGCTCAATGACTTATTGGATAAGATATGGCATACATTTCCAACTCCGTAATTAAAGATCTGGAATAATTTGTTGACCTAATCTGTCAACTGAATCTCAATATAACAGATTTTCTTCATGCACACAAGGATTAAAAAATAAATAAAATAATACATATAATTATACATATAGTATATATTTTCTATATAAGTACTTTAAGTACACATAAGGTAGTATATACCTTAAAATTGTTACATAAATATAACAGGAATACATATGGTTGACATTTGGTAACCATATATAATTTCAAAAGATTGTTAGATGCAGAGTTTCAGAAGAATCGTGACTTCGAAACTGGTAGTTTTCCTCAGCATTATCTCAGAGTTTTTCTTATTACTAACTACTAAGTACTTATAGTCGGAACAGGGTCAAATACTCCCGCATTTAAGAAATATTAAGTATCCGCTAAGTGTTAAGACATTACTTTTGTAAGATATAATACTGACCTGTACTTCAAAAGAAGCAAGCTGGGAATTGAAATTGGCTTTGTTTCAAATTTCATGTTCTTAAAGTTTTTTTTATTTTTTTAAACTGAACACTGCCAAGATTAGAACGTTCCCACAAAGCGGAACATAAAATTTAAAAAAAGAGTAAAAAAACCATGGTTAAATTGATTGATTTTTTAATATTTCCGGAGATAAACCATTTGGTTGGCATGAATATTTAAATACTAAAAACCAGTAAAATAAGTAAGTTTATAAACATGTACTATCTATAGTTTAAAACAAACAATGTATAATAATTACGTTTTTGAAATATCGGTAAATGCTCTCTCACCCTAATCTCAAAAATTATAGAACTTCAAAAATAAAACGAAAATTATTAAGGCATATCATTGGAATTTCATTTCATTTTGGAATAGTAATCTATAGGGTTTATTCAGAAATTAAATATGTTATATTATTATATTATAAAGGAGCGCAGTAGCTCAGTGGTAAGGCCAAGGACCTCTCAAGAGTTGTAGTGGTACAGGCTTTTTCTTTTTTATATATATATATATATATATATATATATATATATATATATATATTTAAAAACATTTATATTGTCAATAAAAGCGTGAAACCACTAAGTCCAAAACGGTTTGAAGAAGAATTATTTTATTATTGCGTAAATTGAGTTATTTTATAATTAATATTTTAATCAGTGTATCGTTGGCTTGGAAGAGTGCCACAATAAGAAAACATCTTTTTTTCCCCCTATTTTTTTTGCTTTGAAAGCTACCATGACAGTTTTTAGTTTCAATATTTACCGCAATAACAAGTTATTTTAGTTTTTTATGAAAAGATGCCACAATTTAATTTAAAATTCATGGTTAAATGAGCAACAAATGAAAATGAAAACGAAAAAGGATAAGTGGTACTGACTAAGATAATGTCCGACTTGATGTTTTTACGTGAGTTATGGAACAGCGATAAAACTAAATAGATAACTTCAAACGCCTCTCTTGTAAAATTCCATTTATTCGGCACTCTTCTTCCAAGCCAACGATAAATGCACAAAGATAATTGTCAATTTTTTTCTAATCGATAATTTATCACTTGCTAGTACATACTTTTTAAAAAGAAAAAAAAACACCCCAACATGATAAAAATTTATTTTTTTAAATGTTTTGACTCTTTGAAATGTATTGCCTCTTGGGATTTGACAGTAACGCGGTATCACACTTTTTTTCCGACGATATCTCATTCCTAACATAAAACTAAAAATCTCTTGATTTAATAAATGACCTCATTGAGCACTCTGGCATGGTCACTCATATTTAATAAAAAACCGGCAAGGTAGAGGGAGATAAGAAATTTTAGACACCTCCGGTATCAGGCAGAACAAACAGGGAAGGACGTGAGAAAAGTAGTTGTTCGGAGGTAATTTTTATATTGAAACTGATAACACCAGCAATTATAAACTAATCTTATCACGAGTCAATAGCGGCTCTTGATAAGCGACATTTATCGGAGTATGGATCCATACTGCTTAATTCCTAATATCGATTCCATTTATAGGACGGTGGAAATTCTCATCTCCGATAATTCATTCGGAGTTCAGGATGGGGAGGACTGCATCCATAATCAATTTCCTGCAATTCGCAAAAATTAAAAAAAAAAAAAAAAAAGGTCATTTTAAGATTAAATGATAAAAAATATGGGACAAAAATTATTATGAAGTGACTAATACTCCCACAATCCTACTTTTACTGTTTTTGACACCTTCTACAGGGACAATGAAGTTGAAGAGTTAGAGAAAAAAAAATCCGATATGGACTCCCGATGACTTTCTTGTTCGCCTATAAAACTATAAATCGGTGGCTCAAAAAGTGACTCTGAATTTGGTTACTAGTTTCCTAAGATAGCAGTATCTCAAAAACGACACTCGGAGTCGCGACGCCCATACATACAGACACACAGACATAAACTCTTATTTCAGGAGATCTCATTCCGTTATCATACGTCGTTTTCTTTCAGTTGGTAACAAGTTCCCCATAGATTTCTTCGTGTTCTTTGACACCATTAGAACTGTCTAATGGTGTCAAAGAACCAATAGATGTCACCAATAGATGCATTGCAAATCGACGGTTTCGACATTTTAAGCGGAAGAACCCGCTTAACTTATTCTCTTGCTGCAGACTTGTACAGCTCACAAATGGGGAGGAAAGAAAAGTATTTTACACTCAATTATAATAATTAAAACAAGTAATAAAATTAGAGTGGAAAAAAATCGCGTTTATAACCTTTATCACCGAACCATATGATCGCTGTATTAAATGTTGGTATACCTTTTGATGTAAGTTTAGTACGACCTTCAAGTAAAATACCACTTCCGGCTAACCAATTTAAACCAAACTCTATTATATTATTATTTTGATATAAAAGTCTTATTTCCCAAATTTGAGATGTTTTATATTATATGTTAATAACATTTTTGATGAAAGTCTAATATGACCTTCAAGTCAAGTAATACTTCCGATTTGCCATTTTCAAAAAAATGTATTGTTATTTATTTTAATATGTAAGTCATATTTACCAAATTTAAAAAGTTTTGCATTATATTTTAATATAATTTTTGATGAAAATCAATAATGACCTTCAAGTAAAGTACTACTTCCGGTAATTATTCAATGGCCAAACCAAACTATTAAAGAATCTTCCTTTTCTTCACTACATTTTACAATAATCCTAAATACAAAATTTCAACTTACCATGGCTAACGGTTTTTGAGGTGATGCGTACAGACGTCACGACGAAACTAGCAAAATAGATATTTCCGTTGAAATCTGAAAACCGAAAATTTTCGCGATTACATTACTGCCTTTACTGCGTACAAGGATGTAAAAAAAAAGTAAATGGAAAACCTTTTCGCACTTTTTTTAAATTTATTATTATAGCCGATATCTTCTCATTGAATTTTTCCATCACCGAAAACGAAAAAAAAATATATTAACAATAAGACTTTTTCTTTAAGGCAAAAATATATTTTGCTCTACCTGAAGGACGGGACGTAATGCTAATATACAGCGACAGAAAAAGGAAAAAATAGTCAATGACAAATATTAACTGTTAACAATCAGAACACATACTTTCTCTCCTTCGACCACCAAAATCAAACATAAAAATATGTTTATTTTTCAACCTTGTGGCGCGGCTCATCATGACCTCTCAAAATGTTTTACTTATACATATTAATTATTGCAATTGTAGAACGGACTATAAGATTTGGAAACTTTTTATAAAATTCTATGTTATTATTAATATATAGTAATGATTATGAATGATTGGCAATCAATTTTAATGAATTTTACAAGTGGGTATTTCGACATACGTTGCCATTAAAATAATTAACATGTTCATAAAATTCAACCTCTGAGTTAGGTACTTTAACATTTTTCACAAAATGCTAAATATACAGTCCAAATATCTCAAACAATAATAAGAAATCAGCCTTTCGCCTTAATATTATAGCTGCAGAATTATTATAATAAGTATGCCTAAGATGTTCACGACGAGAAATGTATCAATTTTTTTAAATATAATGTTTTTATATAAAAGAGTAAATTTTATAATTCATTTTGAAATACATCTTTTAAACTTCATTATTTATTTCTCCTTTAAGTGTATGAATAGTTCTTACTCAGATGTAGCATTGACGAAGTCTTTCAAAGTGGGTCAAAACGTAGACAAACGATAAATAAATACACAGCAATCGTGTTTCGATTCAACCGCACTCCCCACTCACATTGACTTTTTTATGGGTCAATTACTTATAAAATAAAATAAAAAAGTTAGAATATTTGTAATTTCATAACGACAGATAGATATAACAGATAATATACGTTTATACCAAACATCCATCCAAATACTTTTAAACGAAAGTAAATTTATGACTTTTAATCTTAAAAATATATACTTTATAATAATTATATTTTAGAATAATGATTTTATTTGCAATATAAGTTTTCTATAGCACAATGAGCAAACCTTGAATTCTATTATTAGTCATCGTATCTTATCTCAGCGACTGTTTTAGATTTACTTAGATATGGCGACCTTAAGAGTGTGAGATTAGATTGTGTGCATTGCTTATTTTATCTCCATTTTATATAAAGGATAAGGTGACTCTCATCTCGAATGAAAAGAATAAAAAAGCAAAATTCACCTATGGCTACAATAATTTCATCTAGCGGTTACAGGGATTAGCATTTCTTTATGATTCAATGGACCTAATTAATGGTCAATTTTTATTATTATCAAAATGCTGAAAACTATTATAATATAATCAGTCGATTACTCTCTAGAGAAAAATCAAATATAATTTTAAATAATACTTATGGACATAAAACAAAATAAAATATCTGATGTGACACTACATGACTTCCTTGTACGCCTATTAGACTATAAATCGGTGTCTCGAAATGTGATCCAGAATTTGGTTACTAGTTTCCGATTCAGTATTTCAAAAAGACGCTCGTCGACGGGACGTCCATCTACTGACACACACACACACACACACACACACACATAAGCTCTTGTTTCTGAAGGTCTCATTCCGTTGGTATAAGTCGTTTTCTTTAGTATGTAACAAGTTCCCAAGAGATTACTTTGTGTTCCGTGACAATATCAGAACTGTCTATGTCATTAGATAAAGCATTGGAAATCGACGGTTTCGACATTTTAAGAGAAGAACTCACTTAACTAGAACTATCTTATTCTATCTGCTGCAGACTTGAACAGCTCACAAATGGGAAGAAAAACAATTGTTTTACACTCAATTTTAACCTCTAAAACAAGAAATTAAATTGTTCAATTAGAGCGGGAAAAAAATCGCGTTTGTAACCTTTATCACCGAACCATATGATCTCTGTAGTAAATGTTAATATAACTTTTGTCAATATATATTATATGTTAGATAATATATTAAATGTTTCTATAACGTCATAAGTTTATCAGTTGACATCCGCATGATGGTATAGAAAGATCAATCTAATTAGGGATTGATAAATTATCAATTATTCTAAATCATTAATAACAATAAATATCAATTATTAACTATTATAAAAATTATCAATCCCTTATAAGTTATTACGAACTTCAAGTAAAATACCCCTTCCGACTAACCAATTTAAACCAAACTCTATTATATTATTATTTTGATATAAAAGTCTTATTTCCCAAATTTGAGATGTTTTATATTATATGTTAATAACATTTTTGATGCAAGTCTAATACGACCTTCAAATCAAGCACTACTTCCGGTTTGCCATTTTGAACAAAAATTTATTAAGTTATTTGTATTAATATGTAAGTCATATTTGCCAAATTTAAAAAGTTTTGCATTATATTTTAATATAATTTTTGATGAAAATCAATAAAGACTTCCGGTAATCATTTAGTAACCAAAAAGGGAAGTTCACAACTAGATTTTACAGCAATCCTAAATACAAAATTTTAACTTTCTACGGCTAACCGTTTTTTAATTATGCGAGATATGTACGTACGGACGAACGAACGTACAGATGTCCGACGAAACTAGTCAAAATGGATTCATTGTTGGTCAAAATGGATATTTCCATTGAAATCTGAAAAGCGAAAATTTTCGCAACTACAATACTTCCTTCACTACGTGCTAGGAAGTAGAAACGTAATTAAATTATATAATAATAATTTTTATTTATTTCCAAGATAACATGTGACCCTAATTAACATCTCAAAACTCCACACTGATCAAAGTTTCGGACTTATATACATCTTCAAGACCTTCCAAAAGCATTCCATTTTAATTTTTTTTTGTTTTTCAATCCCATTAAACAGGCTGCTTGTGGGAAAAGATAACGATGAAACATAACATGATGAACTTTGAAAGGGTGATTCACCTGTATGGCGAACAGTCAATGTATATTGCGGGACCCGACCAATAATAATTACCAAATTAAAAACAAAATAAAAAATGATACTTGGAATGTTCTTGGAACCCAGATGAGGTGTGAATTTTGTCCCTTTATTTTTCTTCAATGTACCGTCAATTACAATGTATACAGCAAGTGTCTTTTTTTCAAACAAAGGGACACAACTCAATTAAAATATAAAACTTAAACAGATTAGTATACGAGACGCGGACGTGCACAATGATTCATGAGCACCTCGAACAAGAGCCGTGTATGGTGCATCGCAGTTCTGAACAGTTTCGTGCACCAATGATCGCCCTTTTTGGTTCGGGGCAGTTCTTCGGCATGGACTTTACATCAAGGAGTATAAAATACATTGCTTTCGTACTTGTAAGCTCAGCTCTAAAACCTCTATAGCTTTGCCAGCAATGATCAGTTTTTCTTATTTTTTTTTCGATTTGATCGGTCAAAGAATACTTATCTGTCTTCCAGTATTTAACTGACCGAAAGGGGAACTACTGCAACTCATTATGCATTTAGAGATACAAGCTCGTGTGGAAACTCCCACGCCCGGCAGACAACAAAGTAAGACAATAATATATAATTAATATACTTTTATTCTTTTCTTCATTTGCAACGGTATCCATTGCCGTGTTGACTATCACACATATCGTGCCGCATGATGAGGAAAGCGCTGATCAGTCTTGACGCAAATGGTCTGAATACTGAGGCCGCTAGTGGCATTAACCGATATTAACCACCTACGCTTAGATCGATATAATCGCAGATTCCTGTCTTATCTAATCCACTCCGGGTGCATTAACTCAACCGTGGTCACCATACGCGGAGCTCGATTCCCTACCCGCCACCTAGAAAGGTTCCCAGATGGAAGACAAGTTATCCCCCAAGATAAACGAGTCGATTACCACCTCAACCGAAGGAAACCCATCAATCTTGGAAAAATTTTCGAATCGCATTTTCCGCTATAGTAGGTTCAAGGAAATGTCAGGGAAATAAATTGAGAGAAAAAAAAATACAGCCAAGCCTTTAATATAAACGGCCGAATAAGGAGAAGACCTTCAAACTTTATATTTCTCTGCTAGAGCGAACGGTAGGTCACGTTGAACGGAGGATTTTACAGTCACTTAATTATAATGCCTTATTCCCGCCGAGAGTAAAGGTCACTCACTACTTTCAAGTGATATATCACAGAAATGACGAGTTTCATCAATATATATAAGCCTTTATAATAATACATTTGAAATATTATTGTACTTTCAAGGTAGAAATAATTATATAGAAAATGAATAAGCGTAAATCATTAATTAAAAAAATAAGTCTCAAGATAATATTTCAATCATCGTTTCTGGAAATACTTCTGTTCGCATTTTTAATCACAAACAATGCAGAAATACACATCAATATCCTTCTTCTTTTTTTTTCATTTGATTTATTTTACGTTCACTTCACTTATTACGGATTGTTTTACTAATTTCATAAGATATACACATTGAGCTAAGAACTTTACATTAACAATAATTATAGATGATTCCCACCACGCCTCCAACACACCTCCATAACGTAAGAAAACATGGCCAAAATTCTCGACTATTTCTGAAACGGTAAAATTTACGGAATTAGAGGTGCGTCACACCAGCGAATCTGAACACGATCAGAGCGCCCCATATGCGTTGAACGTTTTAATTCAACGCTCGTCCGGTGATCCATAGGAAAGCGATACATAGGCCATTTAGATAGTGGCAAAGTAGATGTAAAGATGTCTCTGCCACAAAAGGGTAAGAGGTGAAGTTGTTGAACAGTATATAATTAAATAAGAAGTTGTCAACAACTAAAGTAGCCAAAAATGAATGAATAGGAAATAAAAATATAATAACAGAAAAAAAGTAGATGTTAGTATTGATAATGGAGATAAGAGTGGATGGGAAGGGACCATTACAAGTTATTGTTGTTTTAACAAACTGAAAATTTCAGTGAAGTTTTTTTAATAACGGGAAGGAATTATAATTGGATGCAGATGCTTTCTGTTTGTCATTACTATACTGTTAGTTAGTGCAGTATTAATTATTAGTTAGTACTGTATCATTAGTCAGTACTATACAATTAGTTGTAAGGGACTGGGGCGTGAATTTTATATTGTCGTACTTTTTATATATATTTTTCATGCCGATGCTTTATATCTATATTTGTCTACCTATATTATTCTGTTTTATGCTATAACAACCAATTTCTTGTTTTTTCATATCTAGCGCTGATGCAAGGCCTACAATGTAGACCGAAAAGTTGAAAACAATAAAAAGCAAGTATCCCTCGCACCCCTGACCAACTTCTCCTCAAAAATATAACAGTGTCAAGATATTAATTGAAATGTAGCCTTTTAGTGCAATTTTTCAATTATCTTGAAAAACAATAATCATACGCGTGCGAAAACCAATAAACCTATCACGCCCCCATCCAAATCGGAACAGCTAACTATCCAAATGCTCGTTGAAAAAACCCAACAGGGCATGGATCGCCGCGTTCCACTCACACTGCTTCAAAACTCCGAACAGATACGGAGAGCATGCGGGTCGGATCGCCAGTGAATTCGTAACTTAGCGTACGAAGAAAATTTACGAAAGTTCATGTATGTATGCGTTACATGCATTAAGTCCGTTTGTTACTAATACAAAATTGATAAAACGTTCCTTTTTATCATCAAAGTTCGAAACATTTTCCGTTTTTATTATATAACCTCGGAAATTTCTAAATGTTCTGTTGAGATCCTACCAAAAGAAAAAACGAAGTAGAAGCAATCAATACTTCCATTATTTGATTTGGGAAAAAAAATATTGGCAATTTCATGGGAAAAAATCAGTAAAAAATAAATAAAAAAAGGTGCAACTTTCAGCTATTTTTTGGTTTGTGAAATAGAACCTTGAAATTAACTCCATGTTTAATTAAATTATGTAGATACTAGCAGAGCCGGTTACCTGGTGCCCTAGAAGAAATAAAATGTCTGCATCCAATAATCTTAACCTTCCTCCCTCTTCTTCAACCCTAAACCAAACTAAGGTCGCCCCTGGCTTAATGCTACGCATTTTGTTTGTCTGAAATTCGCAAGCGTTGAAATTGTCATTTCCATTTTACAATATCAAAGATAAACTTTATTAGCTCCAAATTAGTCTTCCGAAAACTTGTGGGGCGCATGCATACATGCATTTTGTTAATGTTGATAAACTATTCATTAAAAAAAAATCCATCATTCCTCCCTAAAGATTTTTCCATTGACCATATCTCATTAGAGTAGTAATTGACTCACCCAACATTTTTGAAATATTATATAGATGTTGCAGAGAGGGAAAAAGCGTCCTCGAAACCGTCTAAAAAATACACACATTAAAACTATTGAGTTTTAATTGATTTTGGGTCAAAATTATGAAGATAACCGTGCAATATAGAAGGTCAAATATTTAAAATAAATTACATGTTATATTATATACGATATGCCAACATGAAAATCTTAAACATCTTCCAATCATAATTTCTAAATCATCAGTTTTTTCGGTATATGGATTCACTGTATAATACAGGATGAGCGAAACATACATTATAAAATGTGAATTAAAGTAATTATTAGAAAAAAAAACATAACAAAAATTTAGTATACGTAAATTGTAAAATTTTGTTATAACTGTTAGCGAATAACATCAAAGGGAGTCGTTTGATCAAACAAGCCTTGACTATTGGTATCGCTTAGAAGTATTGACAGAATTAAACTTTTAATGAATCGATATGGCTCAATCATAAAATCGACTGTTAAATGAATCATTGCAGTCTAAACTTAGCCATGATGGAGATGATATTCCACTGCTCTTTTATTTGCTTTTCGTAGGTTGAAATGAACTTGGATGTTACAAAACACCACGGAGAAAAAAAATAAAAGGAATTGGAAAAACTTGAAATTATAGATGCCTTCTCGCTATTTTGATTTAAACTAATAAAATACACATTTTCCTACTTCACATTCAAAGATCAAATAAAAAAAATCGGAAATACTGATCTTAAGAAAATAAGGAATTAAAAACCTCCACTTTCACTCTACGAATGAATGTAGTCCACTACGAATAAATTTATAATAAGGAGTAAAATTATTTGAGGGGGTCAACAAAACATTTTATGTATAGTATTGATGGTTGACTGTATGTTAAAAAAAAAAAGAAGGTCCGGATGGCGGTGAAAAATAACATAAAAGTGGTAATTATTTATTAAATGCCGAAATTTCGACCCGCATTGTAGGTCTTCATCAAGCCTCTTTAGACAAGTATGAAAGACTCCAGAGACTTATGAAGACCTACAGCGTGGTTCGAAACATGGGAATTTAATAAATATTTACCACTATTTTATATTATTCTTGACCCCACCCGGTCGTATTTTTCTTTTATTTAACATTATTTTAACTTTTGGTCGATTTCTATATTATTTATTTATTTAGGATCACTATACAACCATTTGCTTTATCCTGGTGCCCCACACACCTTTACATTATATCTATTCTGTGCTGCCCCCATCCACATCCGAATATCGAAACTTCTCTCTCTCCACACCGTCCGCCTATGACAGCCTCGGTCTTCCCACACATCTAGGTTAATGGAGCGTTTATATTGATGGGTTCGCAGGTTAGTCACCAACGATCAGTCTGGCTACGAGTCTCTCTCACCAAAAACTTGATATCTTTAATCTCTAATTTAACAACATCAGACTTCTTAAACAGATCCGCATCCGCCATTCACTGTGGGCAAAACTGGACTGAATATTCTTAATAATTTTCTTTGAAATTCGTGAAGGTTTCTGTCCTCAGCCTTCGTCATAGAACATGTTTCCGCATCCAACGTTCTAAGAGAATAAGTACTCCGCCCATATTGGTAGTATAAGTGTTTTAGAGAAAACATATTTTTGTCCAATAGGACAATAGACTGCAGGAGAATTGGTAGTGAAGTCCATTTATTTGAGCGGAGAAAACTTCTTCTTATCTTTGCATGAGATGGTTAACTGACACAACTGAGTACTTTAAGTGTAGAGGCCATGATGGCCGAGCACGTTGGTGCGAGGGTCCCTGATTGTCCGGAACGGTTTAGATTTGATTCCCACCTGGTTCAGTTAATATTCCTCTACCAGTACCATTACCAATACTAATAGCAGTTCCAATACCCTCGGTATACAAATTGAAGACCTATTCGCATTAGTGGTGATCCAAACGATATATTTATTTTACAAGGTTCATCAGCTCTGATTGTTTCTCTGCTGCTTCTAGAACAAAAAAGATTCAGCGATCGCTTGTAAGTTCTCCCAGTGTTGTTGATATCATCTGCATTGGGAAAGAATCATATCAGTTAGTTAAAGAAGTTCCTTTAAAGCCCATTTGTTATTTCTATACCTAAATTAAATAGGAAGTATGCCAATGTATCATTCTGTCCTATATATACCCTTATTATATGGAAACTACAAGGATTTATTTTCATGGGTATAAATTTTGATCATATAAATGTTATAATGATATCAAAGCTTCGTATAGTTATTTACAATTTGATCCATCAAAGGCGGCCTTAATCAGGAGGAGTGTTCTTATTAGGAAATCTCGACAACGTTCATGATCATTTGTAGGTTTAATATTTGGTCCGTGGTCGACTCACCGACTTTTAAGCCGCATTAGAGTGAACCAATTTCTTGGTCAAAATGACAAGTGATTATGAATGCAGAGGGTTACAGTGATATCCTTTGATAGTTTCCACAAACCAGGAGAAGTTCGATATTAATTACGAAATATAAATCAAAACCCGTAAGGGGGGCTAAACAAAATTTATGATTTTTAAAAATATTAATTTTTTTATAATTTTTGAATTTCGGGAATCATTTTAAATCAGTAATTTTTGATGATTACTGCACCCAGACAATTGTGCTCTTCATTAATCTCTGCAATTAACAGCTTCGCATAACTTCATTACGTCAACGGTACGTAATGCTGATTGCAGAGAACCAGAGTATACTATTCATATTGTGCACACACAATAGCCGGGAGACAGAAACCTACAAGGGCACACAGAGACAACTGTCAGAACTCTTTTGCGAATTATTAATACTCTAATTAAACCCGACCGTAACAGTAACCAATTAATAAAAGCCGGGAATGAAACATCGGCCTGCAAGTGTTGCAGCGCTCATTTACGATTCACATAGGGTTGCCATTACTTTACCATATAACATCCGGACGAAAGCGGCATTAGGGTGACCATATGCGTCACATGACGAATTGAAGGGTTTTCGGGAGGGGGTCATTTGATAAATTTATCAGATATTTGATTGCCACAAGAGCTGCGTGTTCTGTATTATTTTTTATTATTCCATTATACCAAATTAAAGAGTTGAATTAATAGCGTAGAATTTGAAAGTTCAAATGCTAATAACGGAGGCTTACACGTTAGGCAACTTTTGGATCTTATGAGCTATCGACAACACATCAAGGATCGCTAATCAGAGTTATCGATGCCATATATCAGATATGGGGGGAGCAGGGTAATAATTATCAGATACAAAACAAGCTCTAATATAAATATATTAATCCCTAATCTTAAAATATAAGACAAGAATTAATAAAGAATTCTACAAATTAACTTCTCTACTGAGAAATATTGAGAATTTAATTTAACATTATGGAAAATAAGAAATTCAATTAACAGTAACTTAAGATAATAAGTAATATTATCAGCGTCTCTCCTTGCTTGTAAATTAGGAGACAGGCTCGATTTCTGGCATCTCTCAAGGTTTTTATAAAAGGGTTAAATATAAAAAAAAAAAAGACCAATTCGGCCTCGAGAGAATAATTGAATACATACAGTAGCGGTTCAGTCGAGAAAACAGAAATTAAAATTTTGAAGAAATATGAATGGCTTATCACTAAGTGATACAATTGTAAGAGCCATACAACAGATGAGTCTGTATAATTGTAATAGCATTAATAGCGTCATATGATAAATTTATGAATTAATGTTTGCACGTGAGCTATTTCGCTTCTTGAAAATATCTGATGTGGACAACACATAACTTCCTTGTACGCCTATTAAACTATAAATCGGTGGCTCAAAAAGTGATCCTGAATTTGGTTACTAGTTTCCGAAGATTGCAGTATCTCCGCTTCGCGACATCCATCTATTGACACATACAGACACAAACACACACAAATGGGGAGGAAAACCAGTATTTTACACTCAATTTTAACAGTTAAAACATGTAATAAAAATGTTTAATTGGATTGGAAACCAAATTGCGTTTGTAACCTTTATTACCCAAACATATGATTTCTGAATTTAATTTTAATATAATTTTTGATGTAAGTTTATTATGACCTTCAACTAAAGTATCTATTTCGGATCTTCAATTTCAACAAAAATATATTATATTACTCATATTGATATGTGCCCATAATTATGAAAGTGGTCTAAGTCAAAATTAAAAAAAAATGAATTTATCACTTATTTCACACGACATGATTTTAAACTAAATTTATTCAATGTAATTTTTACGATATCGTCAAAAATGGACCTTTAGATAGTAGTTGTAATTACAACGTTATACGGAATTCATTTAGTGTTAATTATGAAAGTGGTCTAAGTCAACAATTTAATAAAATTATATAAACATAACTTAAACTATTTTATAAACCTAAAAGAGGAAGACCAAAAATATACGAAAATATTCAATTACTTCCATTATACAACACCACTAGACCAGTAACGGAAGAAAAACATAAAGATCTTATGTGTTTAATATCCCATACATCCCTCCATTTTTTCAGGAACATTTTAAAAATCTTAAAAACTCGAAATTATGATAAAAATGGATTACTTGTTAAAAATGATTAATAAATGTTTATGAATTATTTCGTTAAAGTTGTTGCTTCAAATAAAAATCACAATTTTTTATTACTTTAAGTCAATTATAGGACATTCAATTAATTTTGAAAATGGTTTAAGTCAATTCAAGCTTTAAAAGCAACATTTTCCTATGAAATTCACAAAAAATTTCATATCTAAAATAAATTTCCAAGACTAATAAAATTATAAATTGAAATGACGCATAATATAAAATATTTTTTAATTTATTCAAATGCGATTCATTAAATATCTCAAAACAAGAAATATACGACTTAGACCACTTTCATAATTATGGACACATATAAGAGTCTAATTTACCAAATTTGAGATGTTTTACATTATATTTTAATATACTTTTTGATGAAGTCTAATATGACCGTTAAGTAAAGTACAACTTCCGGTTTGCCAATGTCTACCAAAATTTATTATGTTGTTTAAATTAGTATGGAAGTCTTAAATACCAAATATGAAAAGTTTCGCATTATATTTTAAAATAGTTTTTGATGAAAATCAGTAATGACCTTCAAGTAAAGTACCACTTCCGGTGATCAAGCAGTGACCAAAAAGAGAGGTTCACAACTAGCTTTTACAAAAAACCTAAATACAAAATTTCAACTTTCCACGGCTAACCGTTTTTGATGCGCGATTTGATTTTTTTATGCGCGATCCGAACGTACGAACGTACGTACGTACAGACGCCATGACGAAACGGATGGTGAAAATGGATATTTCCGTTGAAATCTGAAAACCGAAAATTTTCCCGATTACAATACTTCCTTTACTTCGTACAAGGAAGTAAAAAGAAAAAAAAATTAAAGTTAAACTAAAACACACATTCGAAAAAAGTTAGGAGAAAAAATATCAATAAAAAATACTCAACGTACCAGCTTGGCTAACACCTTCAAAGCATGCAAAGCACTCACCTAAAAAAAAAAAGTCAGTTAGACAATATTATAGTGACAGTATAAAAATTTAATAAATACAATTAACAAAGAATAAAAATAAATATTATTAAAATAAAATGTAGCCATTAAAAAAAATAATAATAAAAATAACCTGGGGAACACTCCTCCTCTAAAAAGTGGGAAGCAGACCCTTCCAGGTGTTGGGGAAAAACCTGGCGGTTAAGGGTTTTACAGACCACATCACCTGGTTGTGTAAGAAGTAAGGTCCTCATAACACTGCCGCAATTTTTGGGCGACCCTACGGATACCAGAGTATCGTCAATTGAGTTGCCTGTGTGTCTTACTTACAGACGATTTTACCACACATTGAGCATACTGTGATTAGGCGACCCAATTTGTCTCTAGCTGTAGTGAGCCTCGTTCTGACTTCTGAGTGTTTTATCATGACAAGTGATGGTGACATCATTGCCACAATTATTACTGTAATAATTATAGAAAATGAAAAATCGAAAGAATGTGCTGCTATCCTTATATTCAAAGGAAGGCTTCTCTACTTGTGATGGGTATTTCACGTCGTATTTTTGAGTTGGTTACTATGCAGGTTATTTGTTCGCACAATGAACCTCATAGCCACTGCTTTAGACCACCCAACTTTTCGTTTTCATTCGGACTAATTTAAGAAAAATTCTACATGGCCAAGACTTTCATTGTTATCTAACTAGTTAATAGCATAACTAAACAATAATTAGTAAAAACTGATGCCTAGGGTTGGGATGGGGTCAGCAAAAAAATGTTATTAAAAAAAAATGAGGAGGCCCTCGGACTACATTAATTTATAGAGTAGCAGTTCACTCTATTATTTTCTAACCTATAAAATTATGAATGAATATTCATCCGATAAACCGATCAATTCATAAAATAAGACTGTACTAATCATAAATTATTTATGGATGAGGAAAACTTTACGATATAAGCATTCTTAACACATTTCTAATTTTTTCACACCATTTATTTTTTTTAAACTATATTAATTAAAAGATTATAATTTAACCCACTTTATGAGAAATGTCCTTTCTCTTTCGAAATCGTGGCTGACACAGAGATAGGGCAAGAGTACCTCTTCCCTGTGAAATTTCATTAAATCCCAGATTGAACAACTAATTAAAAATTATCTTCCTAAGATAACTCTCGATCGCATATTGACGTCATTTATTTTCGAAAAGAGATTACATGATCAATAAAAAGAGATTTGTAATTTATAAGCTTCAGTTTTATTTCAAATTTTCCTCATTCATAAAGTAATTAAATTACATTTCAAAATTCACTTTTACCATTGTTAAAAAAAAAATAACGTTACTTGGTGTAATAGTAACTTTTCTATCAGAATCGTCCTATTCGTTACAAATCCGCTTATGCCACTAAGTACGCTTGAAGTCGAACAATAGAACTATCAGAGATCCATCAAAGTTACCGATAAAAACGATATAAATAGTTACTCTATAGATTATGATTACCAAATAATTATATATCCAATAATATATTTGATTGAAAAATATATCCAATAATTGAAAAATTATTTGATTGAACTTTTTATTTATTTTTTAAAAATCTTATAATACTTCCAAAAAACTTTATATTTTCCTTCTATCTTCATAAATAGCTGGGATATAGCCTAAGAAGCCTCTAATCGGCCGCCATTTGGGAAAAAACTGCTGATATTAATACCACGTTCCTAGGATCAACCAGATGTGACCTGTGACATTGGTGCTAAATTTTAAAAATATCGGCTCAATAATTTTTGCTTTTTTTTTCTAGACCCATTACTAAGGTTCATTTTTGAAAATAATAAACCAAAATTCGTGATTTTCGATATGAATCTTTTATCAAATAATTCATGAGCAATTACGAATTTCTTACATAACAATGAAGATCTGTTTTGCTTAGAAATAACGATCTAAAAATTGTAATGGCTCTTAAATCAGATCTTTTCGCTGAATCTTCAAGTTAAACAGTTTATGACATACAGTTAAATTCTGATCATATAATTAATACGACTGAATCTCCAATAGAAACAATCGTGAATGATTCAAGTTTCTCATTCGCTATTTATTATCCCAATTTCAATCCATTTTTAGTCACTATCTTCAGTTAAACCTAATTCAATTTTTTGTTATCAATCCTACTGCCATTGACTGAGGTTAATGTTATTCTGAAATCTTTCAAAATAAAAAATTATCGTAAATGATATGTTGTTAAAATTTCTTGCATTTAGCATACGACCAGAAGGTTTCTCAATGTGTACACATGGGTGTACTAGAAATCAGAAAAGTTTAAATAAATCGATATGCGAGCGCGTGATCTTAAAACTGACTGTCCCCGAAAACATAATAATGGACCTCAATATCGAAGAAATCAGAAAAATTTAAATAAACCGAAATGTGAGCGCGGGTCTACAATCGATAGTATTTTCGAAAAATAGTGGCCCCGAAAACCTAATAGTGGACCTCAATATTGAATAAATCCGATAAGTTTGAATAAATCGATAGTGAGCATGGAATCTAAAAATCGATTGTATTTTCTAAAACTGCATATACATAAAAAACGAAGATTGTTCTTAATATATTTAAAGAACAATCTTAGTTGTTATTTTTTTAAATAAATTGAAAGAAAGAAAACGTAAAGACAAGTATAAACTAATTTTCAATACGTGGTGATATATCGATCTAAGCTAAGATACAAACGCCTTCATTAGGGCCAAGCAGTACAAGAACTATGAAAGTATAAGTAGAAAGCATGAATAGGACTTTGTTTTGCTTAACCCTGATGAAGGCCTATAACCTAGGCCAAAACGTCGGCACAAGTTAAAAATTGTTGATATTCCTATCTGTGTATTTTGTTTCTATACCAAACCCCCAATTAACTTATCCTTGAATTACATCCATATCTCCACTACTAAAAAAATATTTTTAATTTTCTTTTATTCTTTTCAAACAAGCTTGAGATAAATTCTATCAAAGCTTATAAAACCACTTTAGGACTGACGAATATCAAAATCAAAAAGGATTCGTATAAAAAAAAGAAATGGTAAATACATTAACATTAAAAATTTGAATTTTGACCAACTACTTCGGAATGGTATAAATGATTTCAATATATTTGTTCAAATAGAGAATAAGGTAAAAAAAAAATCTTAAAAAGAATCAACATCAGGATTTAGTTTATATTTCAAAAACGGCACAGAGATAATGATTCTGCGGGATAGAGACGAAAAACAAATTTATCTAAGATTGTTGAAAAACCCTTGTATATTTTTCAAAACATGTATATTTTTTCAAACGCACGATTTTGATATTTAACAGAACATACTTATCTGACCCGATTAAAAATGTATATGTATAATGGGGTCGGGGTGGCCGAGCGGATAACCGTAAATGCAAAAGTGCACCTGCTTACAAACCCAAAGGTTGTGATGAATTCAAATCCCGGTCTCGGAATTCCTCGTGCTTCACTCCCCTCCCCCTTGGGGTATGTGAGATCCGTCAGGCTACTGGAGGCAAGTGACACAGATCCGGCGTAATAGTGATTACTCTTCCCCGTGTACCTAGATTGTGAATCGCGTTGTGGTTTACCAGGATTTCAAATAGCCGCCTGAAAGTTTGGTCCATGGACGGTCTGGTTCGGGGGAAGAAATATATACGTAGGTTCTTGTGCGCCTACTGAATCCAAACAGCCAGCCATAACGCGTGTATCTAGACCGATTTGTCCAGTGTCCTTGAAGCCAAGTGAGTCGGTGGGAAGGATACTGCTGAATTGGTCTCAAAAGGACTGGTTATGGAGCAATGGGTAACCTGCCGCTGCACCATGGATACCATGGTTCGTAGCAACGTGAAGTTGGGTGATTCCCTCCAGGCTGTCTGTGTTCCCGCAAGCGACAAAAACCACAAATATATTTCCTTTAAAGTGGCCTTTAGAAAAAAAAAACTAACAATCTTTTGACACCGAATTCAAATATTAATTTTGAGTAGGTAAATATCACCCTAAATGATTTCGTTCACTATTTCAACTTATAAATTTATAATTGCTTAAGAATAATTATTTATGAACTATTGTCATCTGATCCACTTAGATTTGTTCTTATTTGCGACAACTTGTTTCTCTTGTGCTTTCTACCAAGGTTTATCTTCACAAATTAAATTAAAAATAATTAATCTGAACCAGAATAAAATGTATGTAATGGCTCATCATTTCATAGTCTCGCCGATAATTATCAGCTCTAGCATCAACCTTCACTGTTCTATGCAACTTCTCTTCTTGACTAGCAATCATGCAGATGACAGTGTGTTATTACCAGGAAACATAACTAGATGTTAAAATAATTATAGTTGCTAGTGATTACTGGTTAAATGGCAATGTGGAATAGTCCATGATGAGCTGTTGGTCCATAGCCGTTTAAAGGATGAGCCAAATTTGACTCTCGTGTTCCTTCAATATAACAACAGCATAGTCATCCTTATATTTTATGTTTTTATATATATATATATATATATATATATATATATATATATATATATATATATATATATATATATATATATATATTGACAATGTTTATTTATTTACTTTCACTTACCTAAATATAGGTAGGTATATGAAATGTATTGTAATTGTGAAAAATTTCGAATCCGAATTTTCAACGGAAATACACATGGTCCTCTGAGTCCAAATAGCAAGTCTCACAAAATGGTCTCTGTGTGTGTTTATGCGGTAAGTTTAGCTCAAAAAAGAAAAGTTGTACGAAACTGAAATCACCTATTTAAGGTAGAGAAGTTGTCTTGGACGCGTTCCAGACTTAACATATTAGAAAAAAATCAGACGAGGCATCGAGAATTTAACGTTTTGTCTATAAGGTTCTTAGCCTCGAAACCCATCTAGAATATGTGTAATAAGTTTATTTTTTATTATTTTATTGTGCTTAGCACTCTGATATTTTCCAACTCAGGAGGGCAGTTTATCCTGTAGATCAGGGGTTTCCAGACGGTGGTACGCGAATCGCTGATCATGCACAAAGACGTTCCAGATGGTACGATAACAAGAAAATAAAAGTCATGGATAAAATCATCTTTTTAGCAAATTCAATGAGTGATAACATTTTTTTTTTTAATATTGTTGAATGTATCAATTATAAGATGAATAAACACGATCTACAATTAATAAAAATAATTCAGGACGGTAAAGGCGAAAGCTCTCAGGGTTGAAGAGGACTTAAAAATCAAGTTGAGCTCCATCAATCCTAGAATTTAAGCTCTGATTGTAAATAAACAACAACATACTTCCAATTGAAAAATATTGATTCTTTTCTTCACAATGTCCGAATGTTTTCATTTTGATGGATATACTTTTATTTGCAGAATTTTTGGTTTTGTTTGATGTAATTGATAAACTTTTGATTTTGGGTTTTTGTACTTTTATAATTTTATAATTTTCCTAAACATATTTACTGTAATACATACTAGTTCGTTCGTTAAATCAACTTTAGTAAACCAGTTAGTATTTTGTTATGAAGACGAATATTTAATACTAATATCATAAAATCAGGAAGTGGTAAGAACAGTTATCTGAAAAGTGGAAGTGGTCTGAGAGCCGTTGCTATAGCTTATCAATCAATTCTATTCTAAAAAAAATTCTAATATGGTCAACATCAGAGATACCATATTTGGTAGAATATCTGGTGTTAAGATATCTGATAAAAACTGATGTTTGATTTTTCTCTCTCGAAATTATGTCAAAAATTTTACAGTGGAACTAAAGAATGAATGTAGTTTTTGTTCTTTTATACAGCGATTCTTGTACCAAAATCATTAAAAATGCTCGGTAGTATTTAAAGTTCAATAGAGACCCACAACATTATTGTACCAAAATTGATCAGCGAGTTAAAATCAGCATCCAAGGGTAAGGCTCTGAACATCCAACTCTATCACTTTTTGATCACACTGGTAATAAGATGCAGAAACCTTCCTGGTTACAACTCTAGTCTTTATGAAGGGAGTACCTGACCCGTAATTGGATTCAGGAGAAAACCAGGTGGCTGAGAGTGATATCGACCACATTACCTTCTTTTTTAGAAACAGTACTATGTACTGAACCCAAGGATTCACGATTAGTCTGATTTTAATGTAGTTTATAAATAGTTAGATTCGTAGTATCGTAAGAATTTGTAAACCCGTGGCAAACAAGTTTTGAGGCCCTCATAATCTTCTTTCTCAAAATTTGAAGATGCCCCTGTATGCTATACATAATAGTACAATGCTGATTATTACTTGTATTACTTCATACAATATTGTATTAATGCATATAAATACAATTTGATTTTATATTTTATTTTTATAAAGGCCACTTCGAGATTCCCTCTTGTCGGATTTAAAAGACGATGTTTTGTTAATTATCATTATCCGACACCTATAAGAGTGTTCCATGTTTCCTGACTGACGTATTTTAAAAATAAATTAAATGTCACAAATTATACAATTAATTAATTTGTCTGATAGACACAGGAATTACCATGGTTTAATCTCTGTGACTTTGACCCCTGTTGGCAGAACTGATAAGAAGGATGGCAGCGCTCCCATTCTAGCGGCGACGTGGAAGTGCAAATCGAATCTTATCACTCGGTAACCTTATCGATACTGAATACCTGCATGATGAAACAAATGAACAAATTGAATCAGCGTCCTTATCTTCCTATAAAAAAAAAATATATATATATTTCATTAGGTATTTTTGAGTACTTGGTACGATAAAATTTTGTACCCTCGTGAAATATTAGTTAAAGCACGTGAATAGAGTTGTATAACATCTGAGCTAATTATATAAATTTTGTCATCTCGGTGACGTCATTGAAGAACTTTTAGTTCCATATGAGCTCTGCAATTTTAGTTAATATTAATTTATTTAAATAAAGAATTCATATATGATTAGGAATTAAGTTATTGTAATTAAACTGTATATATATATATATATATATATATATATATATATATATATATATATATATATATATATATATATATATTATATATATTAATATTATATTATTATAATATTATATTATATATTATATTAATACTATAATATTAATTTATCTTATATTATCCGTAAGTTTGCTAATGAAAATAGAAAAAATAAATAAATAAAAATTTTGATTTCTCTTTATTTCGTCTATCCTAACTTTATTGCATTTTTGAAAACGCATCCCATAAAATCCATTTCTTGAAATATATTTGTCAAAATCTTGAAATTGCAAAAATAAAATTCATTTAATTCAATAATTAAATTACAATATTCTAATTCAATAAAAATAGGATTATATGTTATTCGGGTTTTTAATCAAAATGGCTTTAAAAAAATAAAAATTTAGTGTTTTATTCAAATCCTACGTTTCGTTGGGCCGCTCCTTTGAAGTGTGAATTGAATATATATAACAATAACATGATAAAATCTCTTAATACACACACACAAACGTGTATTAAGAGATTTTATCATGTTATTGTTATATATATTCAATTAACACTTCAAAGGAGCGGCCCAACGAAACGTAGGATTTGAATAAAACACTAAATTTTTATTTTTTTAAAGCCATTTTGATTAAAAACCCGAATAACATATAATCCTATTTTTATTGAATTAGAATATTGTAATTTAATTATTGAATTAAATGAATTTTATTTTTGCAATTTCAAGATTTTGACAAATATATTTCAAGAAATGGATTTTATGGGATGCGTTTTCAAAAATGCAATAAAGTTAGGATAGACGAAATAAAGAGAAATCAAAATTTTTATTTATTTATTTTTTCTATTTTCATTAGCAAACTTACGGATAATATAAGATAAATTAATATTATAGGAATTAACGTACGAGTTATTTAATTTAAGTTACCGTTTTTGAGTTATGCGAAATACGAACGTACGAACTTATACTGACGCCACTACGAAACTAGTCAAAATGGATTCAGGGATGGTCAAAATGGATATTTCCGTTGAAATTTGAAAACCGAAAATTGTTTAATAATATTAAATGATATTATTAAAATATAAGATAATATTTTAGAAACATAATAAATTAATATATTTATGATATAAAAAAAGTCATACTATGATATGAATTATTGATTAAACAAAACTTGATTCAATTTTAAATCATCATAAGATTCATTGTATTAGAAGATATATACTATTACAATCGAATTTATCGTTTGAATTTTTTTTTTAGCGAATTTTATCCGAAACTGATATTTATAAATGTACAACACTGAACGTTGGCGTCAGCCGTCTTATTCTACTGCTAATTACGTCATTGAATGCGAAATAATAACCGCGAATTTCCGTTTGGGGTGAACGTTTTCCGGAAAAAAACTTGAGCGAATTCATCCATTAAATAATTTTCGTTTTCCTATTCTGACCCTGGAGAACTTCAATTCATTAAGAGAAATATACCTAAATAAAATTAGGGATTTTACATAACATATGGATTTATCGAATTCTCGCTGCCACGATAGCGTTAAGTTGTTGGTTTTATGTATGTGTAATTTTTCACTAAACTAAATTGGATCATTTTGATTGATAGATTGTTTCTTCTTTCCTAATTAACTAAGGTTGACGAATTATCATTATCAGTCGAAATTTTTTTTTGGAAATTTCACTTAATTTACAAGTTTTACGATATTCCGAACACAAAAAAGGAATAGTAAAAATTTTTGTTCTGGATTTCTTGTTCTACTGCACTTCTTGTACTGGATCGCTAAATTGATTTTGATAAAATTTAAAAGATGTTCAATAGCGGTTGAGTCAGAGTCGTGAGGAATTTTCGAAGACAAATTTTCTTTGAGGTGGTATCTGAAGTATAGTCCATTTCATCACCAAATCAAAACTAGTTACTTCATTTTATTTTATTTGGTTTTTAGAATGAATTTCGCGTGCAACTTTAGGTTGATCGCCGGAATATTTTCAATTATCGTCTTATAATATCATATGTTTGTTGTCTCATAACAGTTGCTTTATAAATAGAAAACCTAGATCAGGACAAGATTAAACATGTTATAAGTTCCAAATCGAATTAAAATATGTTACAATTTATATTCATCTTAAATCTTTAATAATCATAAAAAATCATCTGGGTTTTTTCTGAATTAAAATATATTATCTATAAACGTTGGCTTCATAATCATAAATCGAGCGTACTTCTTACTATTAATAAAAGTTTTAAACATATATACATACATAAAAAATATTAGTTTCCAGTGAAATTCGTTAAAAAAATATTTCAAACAATAATTTTTTGATAATGAATAAATGTTTGATAAAAATTATTAGGATTTTTTTTTCCGAAATCAGACCTAACCGTAAAACTAAAACCAAGCCCCATGGTTTGTAGTAAATGTTAACCACAGTATCTCTCTATTTTATTGATGATTACACCATAATTACTCCATAATAATATTTTAAAATATATCATTTTTTTTTTTTTTTTCCATTCGCTCTTGAACATGCTTCCTCTAGATGCTTCCTATAAAATGGTATACTAGTCATAAAAGGGTGGGGGAAAAGGATAGATCGTGACAGAAAGTCACTGTCTATTTCTATGGATCGAGAAAGTACAATCCGGGTTTGAAGTACGGCGAACTAACAGCATTTGAAAATTCTTCAAAGGTACCGAGGGGATTACAATTTGAAGAATGTACCAATAAAGCAGATGGTGAAGGTAGCGGAAGAATGTGGCTTGTGGAGTATTTTAGGTACGGTTGGTTCTGTATGTTGTAAGCACATTGGTTCCACATATTTAAAATAATACTGTGAAGAATTTTTATGAACTGGTTGAAAGTTTACTTTGAAATTATATTTTATTAATGACATTTTTTTTTGTTTTTTTTTTGAACCGTAAACATATAATTTATTTCCCGAACTAGATTTATACTACTTTATTTTGATACTTCTTCAAATATTTCTTTATACTATTTTTCGTAATGGAAACCACTCAAAATCGTCAAACTGTTTCATGATACATCTATGAATGATCTGTGTGTTTTTAGTAATGATAGCGCACTTATCTTTTATTCAATTATATAACATTAGCTACAAGAAACTCAGGATTTTTCAACAATCTTAAATCGATTTATTTAATTAATTAATTTATTGTTTTCATCTCTACTCTACGGAATCATTGCCTTTGCGCTGTTTTTTCTAAATACTAAACTTAATCCTGATGTTGATTCATTTTAATATTTTTTTTTTTAAGCTCTATTCTCTATTTGAACAAATGTATTGAATTTTTTAAAAAACCAAAATCAATTCTGCTCGAAATAATTACTATCATTCCAAAGTGTTTAATCAAAATTCAATTTTGATAATATTTTTTAAATTTCTTAAATTATTATTATTGGAGATACTCCCCTGGTCTTGTATTCATTATTTCTTTTGTTAATAATGCTAAAGACAAAGTTCTGGGCCAAAAAAAAAGATGAATAATTTTTTGAACTTAGAACTAACGTCCCTATCTATGCTGATTTGTGGAACTATTTCGCTTTTCGCTGCGAAAAATGATAAAACTGACGAACTGTCATCCAAACAAAGAACTCATTTTTTTTTCTTTTAATGAGGCAATAGGTCATTGAACAGATATTTTAAGTGCTGTTATCTTTTCAAAATTATTCGTCTCCATTGTGTATTTCAGTGTTATAATTAAGAGAATAGAGGAAGTAATAAATACAAAAAAACAAATTGTTTTCGTTCAAAATTTAACATTATATATGTTCACAATGAAAAATATAAATATAGATAAAAATGTTGGTACAATCATTCAAGAACTTTAAAAATCAAATTTATAACATTTTCTGCTACTCTGTATTTATAAACAACTTTAATTTAATTTCAGATCTAAGTTATCCATCACCTTTGGAACATCATCAATTTTATACAGTGCAAAATCATCAAGTAAGAATATATTAATCATTATTAAAGATTTATGCTAATATAATGTAATTAAACATTCATGACAGTAAAAATGTTTACATTTTTAAAATAACTTTTTACGATAGTCATCCCTCTCCTTTCCTTACCCTCTCTTCCCCCCTCTTATATAAGCAGCGCAATTGCGTATTTTTTCGCCGTGGCTAGTGATTTACATAGTGCTCAGATATCACTATTATTTTCCTCTACAACATAGCAGGTAATATGAAGTAATTTTTAAATTTATCGGATGCAAATATAATTTATGGAGATACACCAATAACTGTTAGAGATGCACCTATAATCAACTTAGCAATGCTTTTGCAATATATTTGAGCTTACTTAACCAACCGTTAATAATCATTAGTTTCATTTTAAACAATGAATTCACAAAAAACCTAGAGAGTTCGAAAGCAAAAAAAAAATTTCGAATGCTGCTCAACTATGTTGGTTTGCCAAACCACACAGCATACCGGATCAATCGGGTAGACAAGGGAGATCAAAACCGAAGTAAGTAATAATGTAATAAAGTAAGAATTGTTTTTTAAATATTTTTAGAGGAGTAGGTAAGAGAAAACCACATAATCTTGGGATCGAATTGCATCTGTAACTTCAAAAAGCTAGCACACTAATGAAATATGCATTATTGCGTATTGATTTAAATGTTTATCCACGCTAAATTTGCCAATTGGAAACGATGCTCAGAGAAACAAGGCAAACGACACGACATACAAAAAATAAGAACGATTACATCTGGTGAGGCAAAAAAATATTTATGGGATCCATCTAAACATAGAAAAGACTAAATTTCAAAAATCGATCAAGACCAGTCTATATTTAACATTTTGGATTCTTCAAGACTCTTGAACAAGACAGAAAAACTTACAATTACATCAATTTAAGTCAAGTAGGTAATGCTGCCCAAATATGTTACATTGCCCAGCATACCAATCGATCCCATTGGAGAAATATTCTACACAGACAATATTAATGAATATGCATATTCTATTAAACTTAACTTAAATTGAATTATGTAATACTAGTACATAATTTACATATCTAAAAACTTCATTAAAATCAATAATTCAGAGATTTTTTTTTGCTTGGGTGAGGTTAATGTTTATTGTATAACTGCATCGCGTTTCCAACTAACCCTTTTTAGTAGTATAACATAGTAAAATTTCATTATATACATTAAAAAATTAAAAAATCCGTGAGCAGTAGAACTCCGTCATTAAAGTCGTATTTTCACGTTAAAAAAATATATAAAACGAGGGGAGTAAGAAAAAAATTGAGACCCACAAAAGACAGTTGCCTAACATACCGAAATTTACACGTACTTTTATTATATAGTTTTGCCTCTCTGCTGAACTTCGATACAGAAAGTCCATTAAGAATTTACCCATTCTTTAATGGTATCTTTCTGCCTTGAAGAAAGCCCTACATACCGTATTTCAGCTCATTTGACCCAAAGGGGGCCACTGGAGGTGCTCAAATGTAGCGGGAAAAAAAAATATATATATCAGACATCTCCAAATCTTCCATAATCGTGCTCTAGGGGTTATGAAACGGACAGAAAACGCAGTCCCGCCGCTCACTGCCGACCTTCGGCCCACTGCAATAGTCTTATTTTAGTTATAGTTTTATTTTTTTCGGAGAAAATACGACTAAAAACTAGTCAAGAAACTAAAAAAATTGCCATTTAGTACATCTTAACCTAGAAAATAATAGAAATTAAAAATAAAATAATGAAATGAGAACAAAATGTCATTTTAGTAAAAAATGATTATTTTTTACTTAATGCACTATAGAACTTATAAACTAAAATCTGGAATAGAAACTTTCGGACCAACAACTATAGACACAGGTACAGGAATTATAAAGTACTTGAGGAAATAAAATATTGTTTTTACATATTTAATATCAATTAAGCCTTATAGATACATGAATATATATAAAAAAAAAAAAAAAAAAAAACTTGCAAATAAGTCGATTATTTCAAAAGAAATAATTAAAACAACAAATAACACGTTTCGTATTTGATAAAACTCTAATATGGTGACCTACATTTGAACAACACATAAAAACAGGTTGTTTAGCATTTCTCAAAATTTATGTTAATATGCAAGCATTTCAATGGAACACATTTTCAGTTTTAGATGCCCGAATATTTCACTAGAAAAGGAGTTGGATAAGGGATCATCTATATTAATTACATGAATTTAATTCATGCTATAGAAAGACGTACCGCTGGGAACTGTCATTACCGAAGATAAAAACAAAATAATAATAAAAAATATATAACAAAAAAATTAAATTTTACAGTATACAGTCGGAGAGTTCATATTATCTTGCTTAAGTTCTATCGCATAAGGAGCGGTGTAATTGAAGTATACAATATTAATAAGATATTTAGCATAAGTGAAGGATCCTGTTTTGCAATGAACCCTGTTCCAATGAATGAACTGGTTTTCTTCTTATAATAAATTATGCATAACGAATGATACGAGATAATGAGATGCGTAACTAGCATGCGTATTTATGAGAAAATAATGGTCTTTGGATGAAGGTGAGGTTAACATTTATAATTGCATTGATATATACTCAGTATAATCATTAAAAATATATATATACTCGTCCTTATTGAAATGTCTAATTGTGTTACATTATTTATTCTTTATATAAATATTTTATTTCATTGAAACGTAATAAAATAATTAATATTGGTATATGCTTATATATAATTTTCTTCACAAAACTAGACATACAATGATGCTTTTTTCTCCATTTTATGAGTTTCTGCTAATTATCATGGCCAGTTCATGCAATATTATATTGTCAACACATCGAACATTAAAGAAATAAATAAAAAATTCAGAAGCTGCGTTACAAAAAAAAAATATACATTTGAATTATGAAATAAAATTGTTCTGACAACGGTTGATTTTTACTTTCACTTACCTATATAAAGAATAAAAATAAAAATTTTGAATTCGACTTTTCAACGGTGAGGTCCCGAATAACCTACTTCTTCTTTCTCTTTCACTTCGTGCCATTATTGTCGTAGAGAGGTCTCGATCCAGCCCCACCTATTTTCCCGGTTCCTGCTTAGCTGCTACATTTCAGTGAGGATTTTGCCTAGATTGCCTCCAATCATTTGGATATATTCCTCATAGGAGATCCATGGTCGGTCGCTTGGTGTTTTACCTGTAGGTTTAGCTTCCAGGGTAGTGTTCTCTCATTTCATCCATTCGAGATATTTGTCGATGGATTAAATGTAAACCATTTAAGTTGTCTGCTTTCTATGATTGCCTTCAATGGAGAAACCTCCGATCGCTCTCTGATCCATCTATAATGCTATTATTTGGCAGTACCGCTGGCTTTGAGATTCTATTGGCTATTTCTAGGCTAATACCACCAGACCTACGTTCCCAGGTAGTTGTACTCGTTTACTACTTCAAGAACCTCCCCGTTAAACGGCATTTCAATATTTTTCTCTTTATTCCGTAAGAGAAATAGGACGATGCTTTTCGAATTGTTGATGGACATTCCTTTCCGTAGCAGTTCCTCCTCTTATTCTACCAGTAAATGTTATAAGTGTTGAGGTTTTTTTTTTTGGACACCGCAATTAGAGCTATATCATCCACAAATACAAGGACGGGTTGCATCTTCCATTTTTCTATTGCAGTCCATGGTGTTCTGCGTTTGCAAATCCTATAGTTCTCATCCATTAATATGATAAACAGGAGAGGACTAATGCTGTCTTCCTGTCTGACTCCTCTATCGAGAGGGAACGATTTGGATTCCTTGCCATTGATCCTTACGATTCCTTTCGCATTTTATTGCCTGCAGCAAATATTTTGGTACATTCTTTGCAGCGAGGGCATTCCATATTTCATACCTAGGCACAGAGTCAAACGCAGCTTTTAGTCTTGAAAAGCCATATAGACACTCTCATTTCTGTCCTACGCTTTTTCCGGAATATATCTGAGAACAAAGATGTGGTCCTGGGTCTGCCTTCCGTGGCGGAAGGCTGTTTGTTCATGTTGGCTCTTCACAATACATCACAATCTTCTTTCAAGGATAGAAGTACACATTTTATAAGCTACAGAAGTAGCCTAATCGGTCTGTAGTTTTCATATAAAGTTGAGTAGCCTTTCCTGTATAAGGCGATTATAGCGCAGTACTGCCTTCTAGAATTTGCTTGCTATCCCATTCAGCTTGAAACAGTCCTCGAATTGCTTTCCGCTAAATTTCCGAAAATCTGAGGCAATGCCATCTTTTCCCGCAGCTTTATTTATTTTTATCCTGTCGACTTCATCTTCTTCTATAGATACTTTGCTTTCCTTTAATGTGGGTTGTGTATGGGGCATTGGTATACGACATTCTATTGGGAAGAGATCTTGGTAATGTTATTGCCGAAATAACCAAGTCTCGTAAAATGGTCTGTGTGTCTGTGAAGAGCCTAGCTCAAAAAAAGTAAGTTGTACGAATCTGACATTACTTATTTAAGGTTGGTTATGCCTGCGATGTTAAATTACACACGTTATTTATCCAGAATATTTAGTGATGAAGAAATCAGTTGTACTGGATTTCTATAATGATCTGAGCATGATCTGCTCCAAACAGGAATATGAAACATAAATCATTTTAATAAGAAGCTTCATAATATTATTATAAGCAACAAAATTGTGTAAATTAAAATTATGTAATTATTTACGCTAAACGTTTCCTACTTTTATTAAAACCTTTTATTCAGCGAAAGTGTGAACTTCTTCGCTTTTAAGAATAAGAATTAGGCTTTAAAATACGCATATAGCATTGTTAATTGAATAAGTTTGTATATCCTAATTGTTGTACATTATTAGTTCATTTGAGTTTTAAGGTCATTTTTTATTTATTTATCGTAATGTAGTAATGCTGTCTATCAATATCCAAAAAGGCAGCTGACAAATTTCATAATGCAATAAAAACTTCGTCCAACACATCCCTTTTTTTAGCCAACTTTTTTTTACTTTCACGGTAGCTTTGAGTCCACGTGTACATATACTTCCAGGAAATATGAAACAATGGGGTCGAAGACGGTAGTTTTCCATCCATGCCTTCTCTCCATTCCGTAGGGTGAATCATTTTTCACGGCACTTTGAGTCATAGCTCCAACTATGACTAAACACCGACGGCCTAGATGTGAGCGTGAGCGTACATGCAATAAGTTGAGCAGTTGCAAGGAAGATATAGTTGTCACACCGAGAATGCACCGACACATTTCTTGGGCGTTATCTCGAGATAATGGGGAGGGGGAAACTAAGTTGGATGAGCCATTGTGTGACCAAGGGATGGCGTGACGTGCAACTCTTAACGATAAGGTGCTCGCCTGCTCTTTGATAAATTTTAAATTTAATGCCCGTTTCTTGATAGCACTAAGGAAGGTTCTAGGAGGATATAAATTTCTTTATAAACCGCTTGTATTTTTTTTTTTTTTTTTATGATTTTATTTTATTTTATTATTTTATGTAATCAACTTTAGGCACGTAGATTCGGGCTGCAACGAGAGTTATATGATCTGAAAAAATTGAAATAGTGTCAGAAAGGTACGTAAGATTTGTTAATATTACAAATCCCATCGGGGTTGCGTTTGAGATCATGGAAACACTAGATTTCCGATGCGATAAAGAATATTCTCAATACAAGACTCAACTATTCTTGATGAACATGAGAAATTGATAAATAAGTGCGAGGTATAGAAAACGTGAAAAAAACGTCTGCCAACTAGGTCAGCATAGCTTCCTCACTATTGGATTATTATTTTTTATCTATAGGCTCCAGAAGGGAAAACAAATTTAATGTTTTTATTGCTTATCTCAACTTATTTCAGAAAATTCCACACAAAAAAATTATAGTTCAAAATGTACATGCGCGTTCATGACACATACACACACACATAAGCTCTTGATTATGGATGTCTTATTCCATTGTTATACGTTGGTATTTTTAAATTGATAACAAGTTCCTAAGAGATTTCTTCATGTTCCTTGACAACATTAGAACTGTCTGTCACTAGCTAAAGCATTGGAAATCGACAGTTTCGATATTTTAAGCGGAAGAACCCACTTAACTTGTATCTTATTCTTGTTCATCTCACAAATCGGGAGGAAAGCCAGTATTTTACACTCGATTTTAACACTTAAAACAAGTAATAAAAATGTTTAACTGGAATGGAAAAAAAATCGCGTTTATAACCTTTAACACCAAACCATATGATCTCTTTATTAAATGTCAATAAACCTTTTAATGTAAGTTTATTATGACCTTCAAGTAAAGTGCCCATTTGACTCTTCAATTTTAACCAAAATTTATTATATTATTTATATTACTATAAAAGTCTAATTTACCAAATTTGAGATGTTTTACATTATATTTTAATATAATTTTTGATGAAAGTCTAATATGACCTTGAAGTAAAGTACCGCTTCCGGTTTTCCAATTTAGACCAAAATCTAATATGTTATTTAAATCAATATATAAATTATAAATACTAAATTGGAGAAGTTTTGTATAGTATTTTAATATAATTTTTTAGTCAATTATCACCTTCAAGTAAAGTACTACTTCTGGTAATCATGCAGTTGCCAAAAAGGGAGATTCACAAGTAGATTTTACAGTAGCCCTAAATACGAAATTTTAACTTTCCACGGTTAACAGTTTTTGAGTCAGGCGTGATACGTACGAACGAACGTACGGACAGACGTCACGACGACACTTTTCAAAATGGATTCAGAGATGGTCAAAATGGACATTTTTCGTTGAAGTTTGAAAACCGTAAATTTCAAGAAAGGAATCGCCACTGCTTTTTAGTTCGAGTGCACTGCAATTGGTTCGAAACTTTGAAAACGTGTTTTAGAAAATTCTGTATCATTGGCTGTACTTACATAAAACGTAAAGAGAGATACATCTGAAATATTCCAATCCAAAGCTTGAAGCCCCTCAAACAGTAGAAAACAAATAACCAGTCAACGTTTCGCCAATTTAGACATCTTCGGGACTAAAAGCATAAGATCACATAAATGCATATCAGAGATAGAACATCTCATATCGCCAACCTAAAAAAGGCCAACCAAATAAAGATAGTACATCATTCCAAACTTCTCTTTACTTATTCTGTAGTTATAATAAACCTATTTTAATTACATTGCGGTCATTTTGTCTAACTAAATGGTCATATTAATTAAATGGAGCGACCTGATTGAAATTTGGTTTAAATGTTTTTAAATAAACCTGTAATGCAAATTAATTTATAGTTAGCATACATTATATGTAATTGTTTATAGGATTTAATGTGTCTTAGAAATGAGGACAAGACGATAATATAAATATGATGAATATTTATAATACGTAAAAAAACTGTTAAGTACTAAACTACAAACAATTATTTTTAAAATTGATAATATTTAGTACCGTAAATCAATAATAATTATTAATCAGAGCAAATTTAAAAAAATTACCGTAAGGATACTATGGGAAAATTACAACACAAAGCCTTCAGGCCGGTTAGTAGTAATTAATATATACGATGGATAAGACAGAACTGCCTTTTTAGTGATATACTATCCTTATTTGGGAGCGGAATAGTTCAGTGGATAGGACACTGTGCTATTAATCTCAAGGTTCCGGGTTCGAGACCGGCTGAGGTAGATAACTATTTATTATACATTCAGTCGTTGGTCGACTCTGTGGGATCGAGAGACGCTTCTGGGGCTCACCCAGCATCTATAAAATGGGTACCCTTAATTAGGTTTTATTTATTTATTTATTTTTATAATCTTTATTTGGTTAGTCTTTTAGATTGTTGATGTGAGATGTGCTATCTCTGGTCTACATTTATATGGTATGTTTTTAGTCCCGATGATATCTAAATTGGCGAAACGTTGACTAATTAGTTATTTTCTGATTTTGGAAATGGCTGATTTTCTGATTCTAATTAGTTATTTTCTGAGTGACTTAAGGCTTTGTGTTGTGATATATTTCAATTATATCCTATAAATGACAATGTTTAAGAATGTCTTTTCCCGTTAATTTCAACACGTGTTCAGTAACTCACGTGAACAGTAAAATATTATCGACAAAAAAGGTCGAACATTTGTTAAAAACGCAATAGATTTACTATTAAATTAATAATAGTAGTGCACCTAAACGATGCACCCGACAAAATATTTGTATTAGTCATAGGAAATGAGCATATTAAAATTAATACATAGATTTTCCGTATAAAAAATTTATATCGACGTTGCTTTTTGAAAAAGGCGTAAGCGCCATTTAGCAAACTTTTCAGAAAAACATGAAACGATTTTTCCCCAAATTGCAATATATATTTTTTAAATTTTATTCTCTATTGTATACAGTGGGAGTTCATTAACCTGGCAAAACCTTTATAATCACTATACATTTTAAAGGATTCTAGCACTGGTTAAGGCCAGAGTGACGACTGAGAGTCGTTAGTATTTGATACTTACGTCATCAATATTCGATTTTTAGGCCATTTCCAATTTTTTTTTTTTCGATTAATCGTGAACGGAAATCGATAGAGGTGATGTTTACGCCCCATAATCAATTGAAACCTAAATTTCGATTTTTTGGCGCTTAGGCCTTTTTCAAAAAACGATGTCGATATGAATTTCTAAAAAAAAAATCAAATTCCGTCAACTCTATGTGCCACAGTACTGTTTATTTTTAATTAAGAATTAGATTGAAATCAGCTGTAGTTTTCATAAAAATAACAAATGCATTTTAATTTTTAATACAGAGATATCTTTTTTCTTCACGCAAGAAAAAGTACTTAAAACGACTAATCTCTTAAGAGCAACAGGGACATAATCAGTTTCGTTTTGGTATGTACTACAGCCAGATCTGAAAAAAAAAATCCTTTTATCGTTTTGAGATATTTTATTTAGATCAAGAGAAAGTCTTTTAAAAGATAAAAGTTTCAACTAATCTGTAGATCATGCGATCAAACATGAGGAAGCTAATATTGTTAATCCAGAAATATTTATATTGAGATAAGCTGGCGCCTTTTTGACTATTTCATCTTTATGTGGATAGGAATAGCGTGGAGATATAATGCAGATCGTATCTGGAAATCAGAGGAAAACCGCCGGAAAATTTTCCAAGTATTACAGCAGAGCAAAACGAAGCAGAAGATCGCAATGTATTCATTGTTGTGGATAATGACCAATCTTTATATTTGAGGTATCGAGGTATCGCATATTTGAATTCCCTTTTAGCTTATTTACGATACCTGTCCTTGACAAATATGGCCAGAATAATGGAAATAAAATAATAAAATCAAAGTTAGGAAAATTGGACTTAAATAGTTAATCTCTGGCGTACACAAATAATCATAAAAAGGTTTGTATACCCCTTATTTTGTGAAATCCAAAATAGTTCGGACAAATTCACAATGCAGAATACAAACTTGGGGATTATTCGAATAAAAAATTATTCAATAACGAATATTGTTTTATTCATCATCAGAAATATCTATAACTCGTAATCTACGTAATTTATTATATTCTTATATTTCAAAAACATAGTATTTATTTTTCAGTGCTTATTTTCGATCTTGATTTTAGTAAACAAAACGCCTAAATCTTTAATTAAATACCTACTCAGTACGAAACTTAATAATTTACTCTATTATATTACATTTACAAGTGCACTGCTTCGCTTCAAGCAAATTCGATGACGTTGCTTTGTTTTTGTCCTCGATTTTCTTGAAAATGTGTTTTAATTTTTAATTTTGGTTTACAGGTGGATCGGAAAATCCCTAGGCCATTGTCTTTTTAGCCTCAGGCAGACCGAGTAACAGGGTGGGAGAAAGTGATAGAATAAGTGTATTGAGGTGATTCTGGAGCGAAGAGTGAAATGTGGTGTATTTGTCGTGAAAGTATTTTAATGAGGGATTGATAAATAATTTGCCGCTTCTATAAATTTGTTTTATTGAAAACTAGTTTCGAATGTTATACTTTCATCCTCAGTTCTAAAAACACACTAAAAATTCAAAAATAAGCAATTCAAAATATAGTTTGGTATCATTATGCATATTAAATCAGATTAATATAATTAATTTATCAAATTTATATAATATGTAATATAATATATAATTTATATAAATTTATATAATTAAATTATATTAATCTAATTTAATATGTATAATATTACCAAACTATATTTTGAATTGCTTATTTTTGAATTTTTTGTGTGTTTTTAGAACTGATAAATGTATAACATTCGAAACTAGTTTTCAATAAAACAAATTTATAGAAGTGGCAAATAATTTATCAATCTCTAATTAGATTGATCCTTCTATACCCTCATGCGGATGTCAACTGAAAGTATTTTACCGTTGAGCATGGGTGATTCGAAATAAATCAAGGTGCTGTTACAATTATTCAAAGAATTTTGGATTGTGTTGTTTCTAGCTGGTATGTGTTGGCCTGTTTTTCTGAACCCCAAAGTTCTGCTCCGTATTTCCAAATAGGTGTTAGTATAGTTGAGTAGATTAGTCGTTTGTTCTATAAATTTAACGAATCAGAAGATGTGATAGTCGTTTATATCCTCTTGTCAGTTCTTGCCGTTTTTAATTTTGTATGTGTGCTCCATGCGAGACTCCCTTCTCCGAGAATATAGTCCAATAAAGTACATAGTCTTTCGAAGGTGCAGAGTAGTCGATTTTTACTGCTGGACATGAAGCTATTCATAGGCAGAAATCCTACATAAATCCTACCAGAGCGTCTATGTCTATAGAACTATTGGACCGTTGGAAGTCTTTCCAAAACCATTTATTTCATCAGGAAAAGTGGTTCTACAAATGGAAAATCAAAATCAACCGATCAAGCCAGATTAGCTCTCCCCTCCCTCTCCCCCTCCCCCTACGGAAACTAAATTCAAAACTATAAGAATAGGAGGTTTTATTTTGTTTATTCGCTTTTAATGCTTAAGGAATAAACATTTTATTCAGAAATTCCTATTTATAAATAATGCTATTCGCAAATAACAAATATTTGAAATAAAATCTGCCTGAGTCCGGTAGAGTAAAATTTAAAAAAAAACTTGGTATTTACACCCAGGATGCATCAAACATTGATCTATGATTTTTCACCCAAATACATTTTTCACTAATAATCAATAGTGAAGAGCATATTAAATATGTAGGTAAGGAACAATTATCCATAAAGCTAAAACAAATAAATATATTTTTAAATTTATATTTTTCTAAGATTAGTTTATAAATGCAATATAATATTAGTGATTAAAATATTATTACAAAGCTAAAAGTCCTTGCAGCTGAACCAAAGGTAGGTTGTATACAATTTAAGCAACTTATAATGTTGGAATATGCAGATAGAAGTGCTTTATTCGTCAGCAATGCTCCCGAAATGCTTTGGGTTGCTATACATACGGTATATCTATCATATACGGTATATGTACGATACCTATCTCGGTATAACCAGTGGCAATTGCATAACTTCATATAAAACTTTTAAATAAAACTAAAAATTAAAAAAAAATAAACAAATGTTAAAATTTTAAATTTTCTCATCAAAACACCAAAATAAGCACTAGAAAAACAGAAGTTGTGAAATTCCTTTCATATCTGTCCACTCTGGTATTGTCCAATTATTAAATAAAATATGTTTTTCACAAAGGGCTATATTTTTCGAAGTTGAAAGCAAAAATGTATAATATTTTTTATGACAACCTTTAGACAGCTAATGCTCAAGTATGAAAATTAAAATATTATCACATTAGTCTTTTTTTTTAATCCATTAAGTCATTTTGTTAAAAATGATTTTCCTATTCGTGTAGTTCTTCTTTAAAAAATAGTTGATCATCATAAACATAAAGCTGTCACCAAAAATGTTAAGCAAAAACATTGTTCTATTACGGGTGTCATGGCAACGAACGTGGTAAGACAAATATTTTTTTCTTTAGCAAATAGAAAATACCAGATGTTTAAAAATTAGTAACCCAACTTTTGACATTAAAAACATTTTTGGTGACAATATAATTTATATTATTATTATGATATCACTATGATCAATATGAGAATGGCCTTTAGTTGGATCGAAACATCATTATAAAAATGTTTTAACAAGTAGTATTGGATTTGATTTTTAACCTGGAAACCATATTAGGCCTTGAAGATATATGTTTCCTCTTCAACAAGTAAACAATTTTTAATTACAAATTTAAAATAAAACTCACGGAGAAAAATAAAATCTATCTCTTGACTGATTTCCACAAATCAGTTATGTTGCCTGAAAAGCTTAACTAAACGTTTCAACAAAGATAACCGACAAATCTACAATTGGTTATTTCAATCACAACCTTCAAGGGGATTTGCAGCGGCTTCCGGGCAACTTGTAGAAAGTTTAGGGCAACGGGAAAGCTGAGAAGTTTAACCGTACAACTTAGAGCCCATCAAACCAGATCCGAGCCCGGCTTAACTTGTTTCTTCCAAGTTGTACCGGGCAACTCCTGGCTCAAGAGGATTGAAAGCCTTATCGATTGTTTCCGACCATTAATTCTTGATTACGCCGCCATCTCCGAACTAATCGCTGGTGGAAGCGGAGGAGCCCCTGCGTCCTGCTCGGTCTCCCCATCGCTTAGCGGAGAGGAGCGTCACCGAGTTCGAAAGCCAGATTCAGCTTTGATATATAATGCAGCCAGCTTAGGAAAGTCAATGGGAACGCCTATGAGAGGCTAAGGGCTGATATACGAATCAGGCAGCTATTTAGTTATGTATTCAGCGAGCTGGCAGACTATCCAATCTGTTTCACGTATCCGAAGCAGCGAATCAGTTACCAACTTCAATATGAGTGGCATATGGTCGGAAAGCAGTGAAAGGTGTCTATTATTTTATCTAATAGAGTGCTTCACAAATTTTTTTCTCTGGCGGATTCACACTGAAATCATTAAACAGAATGAAATAATAAACCAGAGAAGCAAATAAATAGAAACATATAAAATCTAGAATTATCATTAAAAAAAAAAACTAAATATTTTTTTAATTGTTTTTGTCATTTATTTAATTAAATTTAACAATATAATTTGTAATTATTTACAAATTTCAAGAGACTCTTGTGGTGTACTTACGGCACCCGCTTTGAAAGCCACTGATATATTACTTCACTTATTGTATACAATAATAATACAATAAAATATAATAATACAATAATATAAAATACAATATTGCATCCTGATTCTGTTGCTATTTTATACACACCGTACTGCAGAAATTACAAACCTCACGCAATCTCTATAAGGCCAAAAATAAGTAAGAATCTTTGATATTAAAACAATAAAGTTATAGTAATAATAATAATAAATCTGGATTTTCCGACTAAAATTAGACTAAAGCTCTATCAAGGCAAGATGGTTTGCTACACGCAAATCAGCCTATCCATCATGTTTAATCCATTATTACACATTTAAAATAATTAAAACTAGTTCGAAATGCAGAAACTATGTTCAAAGGCACTGGAACAAGTATTATTAGTCCGGCAAGTGGGTGTTGTGGTCCTCTTTGCAAGCCTCTGACGGCTACCTTTAGGTCCCCACCACGTACTAAACGTAGGAGAGTGTCAAGTTTCGTTACTTATCCAGGTGGGAATCGAAGCTACACCATTCCGGACCGTGCAATGCGCCGGACTGGGTGCACAGAGCAGGAACTTCATATGTAGGAAATGAAACAAGTTGAAGAGTAGGAAAATGTTCTGAGTCGCTATGCCGGGAAGGCAATAAACTGTGTCGGGAGGTCGACCCAGTAGGATAAAGATCGAATAATTGAGAGAATAGATTGTTGTTTTATTAATTGTGTAATTTATATGGGACTAAGAAATCCAGGGATATACGGAATATGATTAGAATGATAAAAATAGTTAGAGACCGGACATAAAGAGAGATCCGAAGATATATAAAAATATATCCGCCCAACAAAACAGACCAAATTTGAGGCCTCCAACAACATGAGATAGAAATCTATATCAAAAATATGAGTAAATATATTTCCTACCTATTATAAAAAGAATATCGACGTAAAAAATTGAAAATTAATACTAATGGTATATACCATTTCCACGTCTATTCTAACTTTTTCCAAATCAACTGTCACCTTTTTAATTTTAATTGTAACCTTTTCCATTTCAATTGTAACCCAACTGAACATGAATTAATTCAATATTATTTATTTTATTTTTTTTTATTTATCGTGACAAAGGACTAAGGACCATGCGTATATCATTTCATGGCTTTCATCTTTCATTCAGCCATTACCTTCCTCACCTTTTTCCTCATTTCCCTTCTACGCTCCTCTGTCCACCTTCCTTTCCCTATTCTCCTCCTCCCCACCGCAAGGACCTTCTTGTAATTATTTTATGATCGAAACACAATTATTTTAATTACAATAACGACTTTTAAAATAATTTCGGATAATTTGTATTATGTGCTAATTTCAAGTAGTTTAAATTTTTGAAGTAAAATTGTTGTTTATTTATTTTTAAATATTTATTATTTTTTATTTGTTTGGTGGGTGAGGAGGAGAGGAGGAGGGGAGTGGATTTTATCGCTTTGATGATCGTTCATTAGGTTTTCGAAGATGCTAATGTCAAATTTACTACCGAAATTTTGTTCTGCCACGAACATTTCTACTTAATTATTAGTTTCTGTATTTCCGAATTTACTGTCGGAATTCTGATTGCGCATGCGCATTTCGATTTTCCGTTGATATTGAAGTTTTCTGTGACTAAGGGATCGTTTATAAGGTTTTCGAAACTTCTGATTCCATTTTTTAAATTGGATTTTTTATCGCGCACGCGCATTTTGCATTTCCGTTATTACTGGAGTTTTTTACGTCATGGTTATCGTTTATTAGGTTTTTGAAACTTCTCACGGAAAAGTAGTTCAACTTTAATTATTTTCCTTTGTTTTGTCATTATACTACTTGCTGTAGGCATTGTTTTTTGTTTTTTAACTTTCATAACTTTATTAATAAGATGCTTCTGAAATTCACGCTTGTGTCATCCATGAGGTGGACGCTTATCATAAAATTCCGGAGACCGGTTGCTACGAATTCAAGTGGGAGATCATGCTAAAGCCGACGCTGGCGTGGTAGCAATATTTGATGAATTATAACTCTGGAACCAGTTGAGTTTCATACACCAAATTTGCGTCCTGTGTTTCTATCATATAAAAGCACAAACTTTACCAGTTTCATAATTTTTCACTTTGTCCCTTTTGCGATATTACGCTTTAAGTATTGGAGAAAATGAACTGGCGATATTTGAAAATTCATATAAAAAAAAAAAAATACAATATTCTCAAGATTGAAATTTCTACAACAAGTAGTACAATGACAAAACTATACAAGAAAAAAAATCAAAGTTGAGTCAATTTTTCTCTATAAACAGTTTTATAGCGCTGAATGTCTTGTTTATTTTAAATATCATGAATTTTTTTTACCGATTTCCTCTCTACTTAAGTCATGTGTCATCTATTTACCATAATTACCAGAGTTAGAGAAGTTTTCCTAAAACATGTTTTCAGCTGCGAAGAAAATTAATGATGGGCGCAAAGAAATAAGTATGAGCCTGAAAAATGTTTCAATAGTTTGAGTCATAGTTTTGAGCTCACCAAATGACAGAGAATAATTCGTAAAAAAGTTATAAAAATCAAAAATATCGAGCAACAAAATTTGTTTAAACTGGGTGATTTTAAATGGGTTGACTACCCAATCCGAATCATACTTTGTCCCACTTAATTCTGTGGTGTTTGGGTAAAGGGGTACGTCATTTTTTTTCGACTATGGGTTTATGCTATATTTTGTCTTTGAAATGGAAGCAGTGTTGGAATGGAATATGGACAATGTATCATTGGGCCATGTCCTTTTTCTAAACACCACAGAATTATATCTAGACAAAACATTGGCCTTTATCAGGGTGGAAACTTTGAATTAAGATACTTGCTAAGTACACTCAGCCTTAAATGAGTAGCTAACATTAGTCAGACCATGAACCAGACTTGAAGATTTTGTGGTAAATGATGCTAACGGCACCACGGACATCACTGAACCATCGCTGGACGGATTCGATTCCCAAGGTAGTTAATTTCCTATCTATAAAAACATTCAGTTGGGAAGAAAAAGACACCTATGACTTTTCGTCAAAAAAACTATAAGTAGGTCGGTCTGCTCATGAATCGCTGTAAAGAGCGATTATCATTATTTTCGATTATCACTTCTTCGATGAATCATTATGACCTCTACCTCCAGTCATTTTCTTTGCAGAACAGTGCAAAAAACAGAGTATTGAGTGAGCGATTCAGGTCTGATACTTGAAAAATAAACACAGCATAACATAGGCGTATCTCTAAAATAAATCAACAACGGCTCCAACAATCCAGAAAAGCGAAGTTGGATCCTATTTTTTAATTTCCAATATTAATATATACCATCTGTATCTAAAGATACGTTTGTTTACTTGATTAATTATCTTGATTTTATTAAAATCCTAAGTTCAATTAATCCAGTTGATAATATTCTCAAACCGACGCACAGCCATTGTATCAATAAATCAACATGATTGTTGATTGCACAATAACAAATGTTCGGGCACCCCCTGAGTTCCGAGAGAGAATTCCAAGATAAATTCGAAGTGCGGACACAGTTTATTGTTGCAATTAATTAACGCTGGTACAACGTGGATATGGCAATTAAGTGCGTGGCAGTTGGTTATGTTAACTAATAATTCAGCTAACCGAAGTGCCATCTGCTGCAATGAAGATACCAGCATCTCCTCGTTCGATGGCTTTATGAATACATAGAGGATATGCGAAATTAATAGTAATTGACGCTTACTGGGCCCGTATGCAAATTAAATACCACAATTATTAACAGAATATATATTATTTTTATAACTATAGCACTAAATTATAAGTTTACCTTCTAATTAAAAACTACACGTATAATTAAATTATGTTTATTATGTTTGTTTATGGATAAAATATAAAATCTTAATTAATTATATTTTCTATATTAACTAAAATTAAGTTCTGAAGTCTTAATCGCCGAGTTTAAGTTTAAGAAACTTATTGTATATGAATTATAGCACATTCTCAGTTGAGACACTTCAAATTTATTTCAAGAAAATCATATCATACTATTATACGGGCAGTCTGTTTTTCGTTTGTAAGGACTAACCGCAAAAACCACACAACCAATTTTTATCAAATTTGAACTATATCATCTTCATGGTTCCTAGATGGTTTTGCAATAATAAAATCGGCAGCGCAAAAGCCGAGAAACCACTTCTGCCGGAAAGAATATTTTATTAGCGCATAACTCGAAAAGTATAGATTTTTCACTGATTACTTATCCGAAAGTATATTAAAGGAAAAATATAAACATTAAAAATAATTGGTTTTGTCAAATATTTTTACAAAAAATTGTTTAAATTATTAAATAAATTAGCCATATACATTTTTCTAATTAAAATCTCTGGGAAACAAAAAAAAATCATCAAAATGAGACCATTATTAGCAAAGATACAGCGCATTGAACAAGGACGCCACATTGTATTTTCCTACCGCTGCAGATCATAAACACGCTGCAAGGTGAGGAAAGTATTGTAATCGAGTCAAATTTCCTAAGTGCAGTTTTCAACAGTTCTAGGCGTTATCCTCTGAAAAAAAAAATCTATTTTAGGCGGATGGTCTGTCTGTGTCACGATTATCACTTGAACGGGTGACCTAATTCACTTTGAACTTCAATTAATTCGATTTTTTTATACTACATTTATGCACTTGGTTCATTTACATATTTTATATATATATATATATATATATATATATATATATATATATATATTCAAATGAAGCAACGCCGTAGCATTACCAGGTCAGCAGGTACAATAATAAACCAACAAACAGTGGGAACATGTGTGGAAACTAAAGGTAATCAATCACCTCTCTTCGGTTTAAATAGGTGGTACCGAAGTACACTAATAATAACCTGATAGATAATGCTCTAGAGAAATATAAAGATTGTTGCATAAAGAAAAGCAAAGGTGGACAGCAGAACTCCGTCGCTAAGGTCATATTTTCACCAAAATACAAAATTGATAATATCAAAATGTTGAGACCCCCAAAAGGCATTTCTAAAATATCAACACAATTCACATACAAATTTTCTAGTCTCTAACTCAATTTGGAGGGGTTTTTGGGGTCCGAAAAACCTCAAGTGCCGCGAAAAAATATTTGGATATCCCGAAATTTTGACTGTAATTCATCCCCACTTCTATTGTATTCTTCTGCCTATTAAACTACCGTACGCACCGAATTTCAGATAATTTGAACCAAAGGGGGCCACTGGAAGTGCCTAAATGTAATAATATATGTATATATATATATATATATATATATATATATATATATATATATATATATATATATATATATATATATAATAAATAATTTATCAGGCATTAGCAAAAACCATTGTAGGGTTATAAAACGGATTTAAAATGAGCCCTCACCCCTCTTGCAAATGCACCCGACGACCTTTAAACAAGTGCAAAAGTGTATTATTATAGCGGAAGAGAGAGATAGAGTGAGAGAGGGTGAGTGTGAGAGAGGGAAAGGGTGAGAGAGAGAGAGAGAGAGAAGATATACATGAATGTAGCACATGTCTAAAGAAATCAATTTCCTTCGATCATGGTCTCCATAACATATAGTTGAATAAATCAAATCTTAACAATGTTGCAAGGACTCATAAAACCTGCATTTAAGATGAACACACTAGCCTACTCCGACCAGGAAAACCTGGTGTTTTAATTACAGTAATAAAATAAGCAATTAGTGCTAACAATAACAAAATAAATACATTTTAAAAAAATGTTTTTTCAAATTGTCAATTAAGTATGCAATGTTTTTTTTTTTTTTTTTTTTTTTTAAATGCTCACCTTTATTAGTTGTAGAATGGGGAAACTGTCGTTGTGACTGCGCATGTAATATACATTATTTTAATTAACTTTATTTAATTTTTTCATTTCGAAACCGGAAAATCAAGCAGTTAAAAGGTATTGCTCTCCATAAATATTAAATTTCATAATTACTTTTAATAACATTTTTAACTACTGTTACACTTGGAAGAAACTTGCGGCTTTCTCTTCGTCAATAAAAATAATAGTCAACAGGAGACCAGAAAGGGGTCTCAGTAGAAAGTTTCGGAGAAGTTCTGAAAATTTGCTCATATATGTTTTTGGGTTTTTTTTGGTTTCTATTCAATTCTAACTTTGTTTACTCAAATTTTTCCAGGAAATATTTTTAAAAAAACAACGCTCAACATTCTTTCTTCGTCTTTTCACACATTGCAAGAAAACCTTGCATTTTTTTAGCAGCATCAAGCTATACTAAATTAAAGAAGAGTTAATTCTTTACATTTTGTACTCAATAATTTTTTTTCGTATTTTTTCATCAATAAGGGGCCTTGCTTATGAATTTCAGATTTGTTACCTCGAATTTTTTCGGAAGTATAAAAAAATATATAATTTTTTTTATTTGTTACGTGTAACTTAAAAATCATGTATTAATGGAATAAATTCTAACATTCCTATTACACCAGATCAAAGAACAGTAAATTACCAACGATTCTAATTTTAATGATTTTTTTTTCTGTAGCCGCTCCGTTTTAGAAGCGAGCGCGAGTCGAAGTTCTGAGGCGGTATATCCAAATTAGTTTTTGGAGTTTTTTTATATTTCGAGGAAAAAAATTGAGGTAACAAAGTTAACAAATATTTTCAGAATTTCTCCAAAAATTTCTAAGAGAACCATGGGCCTGGACTATAATGGTAAATATCACATTTACTGTTATTCCCTAAAAATATTTTAACATGTTTTCTTTTATAAGAAAAAATCTTTAAGGAATTTAAATTTATTAAAAATACATTTGCATATCTTTTTATGTTTAACGTTTTATGTTTAAATAGTTTATTGTTATTCGTCAAACATAAGTACCTTATTACATTTTTTAAAAGTAACTTTTAACATAGAATTTAAAGTATAATTATTACATCAAAAGTTAAACGGCAAAAACAAGGATTCTATCTTGTTTTTGTAAACCTATTTTCACTCCAGGTCATATTATTCTTGATAAGCTTTATGTCACCACTAAATATATTCGCCTTTAAAGATTAAAACAGAGATAACGTTTACTAACCTTTTTTTATCTAATTCACCATAACACTTTATCGAGAAAAGAAATAAACATTCTTTTTCTCACTTAATAAATGCAAAAGACTTGAATATGAACAAAGTCGAGCATTATATACTAGAAACAAAAAATTCTTACTATCAAATGTTATTGGGGTTGTTTTTATTTAGTTTCTGCTAAATCTAAAATCAATTAAAAATATATTATGTAATAACTTTCAGTTGTGTTTGAATATTTCTTTAAAGCATAATTAAAATTTTTATTATCAGTGTTGCTACTCAAAGGAAGAAGCATATTCTTGGAGTCTGTCGCTGTAAAAACTAAACAAAATCCATTTAATGGATATATTTATTTTACTAAAAATAATACAGGCACTGGTAATATCAGGAGGTAGCAATATGAAATATTTAATTTCCAATCATTAATGCCTGACTCTAGTTTATTTTATATTATAATTTTTTTTTAATTATTTGTATTGTTTGTTTTATATTCTTTACCGCCGTCGTGTTCTCTAACTAGGAAGGGCGGATAACACACAGGTATAACAACCAAGAGAAATCTATAATTTATTTTTAAGTTATACCAATTATTTGATTAAATGTTAAGGTCTAAATCCAATACTTAGAACGGCCAAGAAATCAAGTTAAACCTCCCAACGTGGTCGAATCAAACCATATTTAAAAAATAACTCCAGCAAAAATCAATTTTATTTAAAAAAAAAATTTGTTTGACAAACATTTCTACCCTCGAAAAATAATAAAACTACAGCCAATGATGAAACAATGCGGGTATTATAATGAGTAGAGAAAGCCCGAGTGAATGAGTCTGCCAGTAGTTGTTCAGAAATTATATATTGAAAAACAACAAAAATCTGCTTTAAAAAAAATATGTCATTGTTAACATTTTCACAAGGCACATGTTAACAATGCTTAAGAGATGTAGTTTAATGTGCCTCACACGAGAGGAAAATCTTGGGAAAATGTTTGCGTTTTCCATGCATCAGGTCAGTTCCCACCTTGGCACGGGCGAAATCTATGGGAGTCTTCTTCCTGAGCCATGCCAAATAGTCACGCTATTCTGGAAATTGGGATGGATCCAGGAACTAGATGTTAGGTTAGGTAAGTGAAATAAGTGACAATTGTTGTAGATAACCTCAACAAGTATCATTTTGTTATACAGTACCGAATCTAAGGCACTTCATGTCTTGCAGTAGTACAGGTTTTATTTATATTTTTTTCAGTATCGTTTAAAAAAACATAATAACATTCTATCTTTACCTCATATTTGGCAGATGTCCTAACTGCATTATTATTACATCAAATAGCAGCTAAATGTCACAGATAAAAAGTTAGTAAACGTAAAAAGTACAGAGTATTTGCCTCTTATTCAATTCGAGGGAGATTGATAACAAGCTTTCTCTGCATATAATTACACAAAAGGGGAGTCTAAAGCATTATCAATGTGGGCATGGCGAATCGCCTTCATTTTGCAGGTACACGTGGAAACAATTTTGTCCGACAACCTTTTCCATTTTTTGTGGATCCCATCATTATATGAAGCTAACACGCTATCTCAAAGAGGTTGTGATTCCTTGTTTTTTGCTCAATTTCGTCTACAGCTTCTCGGGAAGAAAAATAAATCAGGTCAGATGCACATATGTTAATTTTGGATGAAAAGTACATGAAAGAGGTCGCTTCAGTGGCGTACGCAGATGGGGGATCAGAGAATATATCCCTCCCCTTCCTCGAAATGTATGGAAAAAATATAATTTTCATACCTACCAACATAATATTTGTATTTTGAGTAATATTGTTGGTAATTTTAACAGAAGTTTTTGATCTAATTTTATACTTATCCTTTACACTTACGTACAAAATTTGGGCATTTAGATGATTACTTGCTTTCTTATCATTAAACCCTCCCTCAAAAAAAAATTCTGCTAAAGCCTCTGTATCACTTAAGCTAAAACACAGTATAATTTCATAAGATCTTAAAATACGGAGTTATTAGAACAAAGTGAAAACAAATCTAGGTGTATTCCAATAAAAAAATTATTCACCAACCTTTTTTTTGTTCAAATTCTATTTAATTAACGAATAATGACACCTAGTATACATTTATTTTTCTGATGCCAACATCTGGTATTTTCTCACTCTTCTATGTAGTGCGTTAGAAAGGAAAAAAAATAATAATAAAATAAATAAATAAAATAAGCATTTGTAGGTACATATTAGTTTTGATTTTTCATTTATTTATTTATAAATGTTTCACAAGCTTATATCCTTGAAACTTTAGGTGCTGAATAGAATATTCAATTTAAAACTATTTCTACAATTCAGTTTTGGTACGTTATGCTAAGATTATGCATTATGCAAATTGTGAATAATACTTCTTTCTATATAAATTTTCCTTTATCGATTTTCACATCATTTTTTCAACGTTTCGGGGTATTTTTCCCCATCATCAGGACATAAAAGGAATATCTTAACTGTTGCATCCTTTCACTATCACAAAACTCCTTGGACTATTCTATAATATAAATAGTCCAAGGAGCTGTGTGATGGTGAAAGAATGCAATGGTTAATGTGTTCCTTTAAAAAATATGTATTTAAAAAAAAACCGAACGAATACCAATATAAATGGATTAAGAGGATCAAGCAATAGTATGTAACATGTCCTGACGATGGGACATTGGAAAACGACGGGGTTTTCCCCGGAACGCCAAAAGTAATGAGAAAATCAATAAAGGAAAATTACAACAAGAAGAAATATTATTCACAATATAGATAGAAGAACTTTATTCTGGAACTATATAACAGGATTAAACAAATAAAACAGAAACAATATCTGGCCATAAAACTACAAAATACAAATCAGTTAATGTTTACAATATTTTCAGTAAAATAAGTCCTTGTCTCGAAAAATATAATTAATGTGAACAAAAAAAGAAGAAAAAAAAGAGAGAAAATGAAAAATATAAAAATAATGAGTTGATTAGCAAAGTTAAAGCTTGTCTCCAAAAAAATAATTAATGTGAAAAGAAAAGAAGAGAGAAAATGAAAAACACAAAAATAATGAATTGATTAGCAATGTTGAAGTTTGTGCATTAAAATAATATTGTTCACTTCTGATCCAGATGTTAATCCTAAACTGAGATTTCGCAATTAGAGAGCATCATTTTGGAAAGAAAGAAGGTGCTGGATTTGAATGAGGATAGACAGGCAGCATGGCGGATATTAGAACGAAAGAAATTCTAGAGAGTAGAGGAGTGGACGGGAAGGAACGTTCGAATGTTTTAGTTCTGTGGGAGAGGGTTTGGAGGTTAGAAAGGCGCAATCTTGTTTCTTGTGCGTGGACCGAGGATTTAGTTTGGTATAGGAAAGAATAAAGAGGGGAAGAGCCACTATAACTCGCCGTAAAGGTGGGACACATGAGCCCGTTTCGAGGTGCCGAAGACAAATCTTAAAAAGCAGTTCATAATCCTCTTCAATCTGTTCTCGAGCACATTCGAGAGGCCCTCGTATACCAAACACAACCATAGTCAAGGTGGGAAAAGATAAGAGAGGATGCGAGGAGTTTGCGGGTAGGTTGTGGAAGAAGATTTCGAGAACGATGGAATAACTTAAGGGTACTTATTGACCGTCGGAAAATTTGGGCCATGTGGAGCTTCCAGGAAAGTGCTTGATCGATAGTAATACTCAAGTATTTAATTGAGGAACTGAACATGATAGGGTGAAAGGTCGCATTGGATCTGAGGAGGGAATTGGAACCTATGGCAATGGTCTGAGTTTTCATAGAGTTTAATGTTAATCTATTCAGATTTGCCCAGCCACTGATTCTATCTAGGTCTTCCTGGATCAGGCAAACGCTACTAGGGGCTCAGAAAGAGGAAAGGATAAATAGATTTGGTAGTCGTCGGCGTAGGTGGTGGGAAAAGTGATGGATTGAATTAGGAAGATCATTTATGGAGTGCTGAAATACCCGAACCTAGTGCTACTCGTGAAGACAGGGTGAGGAAGGAAGATGGGGGTTAATCAGGAATGGTAACTCCTTGAGTCCGGTCGGAAAGGAAAGATTGAAACCACTGGATAGAGCTGATGGAAAAGGATAGTGATTTTAATATGGCAAAAAGGATATCGTGGTCCAGGGAATCAAAAGCTTTAGTGAAGTCAAGGAGTATTAATACAGTTAATTTTTTTTTCGTCCATAGCGGTATGTTTAGTGGTGATTTTGACTAGCGCGGATTGTGTGGAGAAACTGGGACGGAAGCCGGATTGGAGAGGATCAAGTAGTTTGAACTTTTCAAAGAAGTTTGAAATTTTGGACTATTCTTTCTAGGGGTTTGGAAAGATCAGAGAGGATGGCAATTGGGCGATAGTTTTTAGGAGATATAGGAATGGAGATTTTCTTAATAGGATGGACTAAGGCTTTATCCACGAGGTAGGAAATACTGAATTTTGAAGGGAGAAATTATAGATGAAGAGAAGAACTGGAAGGATTTTGGGGAAACATATTTTAACAATTTAAAGGATATTCTATCAGATCCTGTGATTTCATCTGAGATTTCATTATGGATAGGTAATACATAAAACAATTTTGATAGTGTGATAATCAAAAAGAAAATAAGTACAGTGATTTCTGGACTAAGATAGATTTTGAAATTACTTATTTGAAAATTGCAATAAAAACTGGCACCTTCAAATTCTAATAAACGTAATAAACTAAAATAAAACAAAATTTCTGATCTGCAAATTACTTTGCAATAAGCAAATTTTTTTTATCAATTTAAGCAGCGTCAGTATCAATTTAGTATATCTCTTGACCGCCCCTTTTAAGCGATGGGTGGGCTGTAGAGGTTCCTAGAAAGTGTTAGTGGTCCTATCACAAGGTTCACGATATAAGTCAGTTTTTGGTAGAAATAATTACAGTTATTTCTTGTTTAGACACTGAAGGTATTTAGACACAGCCTAAGTAGGTATATTACATATACTTTGGCAGTGTCTAGATTCTTGTTTAGTGTGTCGCTTGGGAAATAGAATGCTACGTCGACTACTTTACTCAATGCTTTCGGCTAAAAAACTGTTTAGAAAAAAAAAAAACTTCAAAACTGTACAAAAGAATCACTAAAGAGATAGATATATTTTTCTTACATAAGGAAGTGGCATTAGTAACTGTTCCAAACCAACCTGAAATAAGTTAATATTTTTTTAAGACGGTGACAAGTCATAAATAGTGGAGAACAACTCGTTCATTTCAACAATTAAGTTGCTTTAAGTTCTCTTCCATGGAGCGGCTTGGCACCGACATCAAAAAATAATAACTTGTATTGTTCAGGTTGATTTGGAACAGTTACTAATGTTACATAATAATTTATTTTTGTAAGAAACAATATCTATCTCCGACAATATTATTTTATTATGCTTAAGTATTCTTGACTTTTTGTTGCTGTTTCATATTATATCATGTGTAAGTTCCTGATCATATGAAATAAAATATAAATTGCAAATACTTCAAAAAAATTTGCAAAATACATTTATACGGAATTTATTTTGGATTTTGGCACTTCTATCTCATGTTTTATACTGGTTTCAGCAAAACATGATAGGAAACCAGTTTGTTAGAAGTAGCATAGATATCGTTTAATTCGTTTCGTTGCAATCTAATTTTCAATTCCAAATTAGTCTCTTGTCGGGATAAAGACTTAAATACAGCATTTTTTTCGGATATAGATATCTCGGCGTTATTATGATATATCGAAGAGCGAAGAAAGTGAATAAGTATAAATCCCAAATGCACACATTTCTCGTTCATTTTATCTTGTAGCACAATCAGCAATATTATCGAGATGCTTTTGAAGAGTGGAATACACACTCATACCGAAAATAATTACATCTTATACAAATTGAAAACTCAGAAGTAATAGGAATCATAAGATAGTTGATTATATGGGACAACCCAGGGCACTCTACAAAGAACATAATGAAATATCCTAGACCGTTGTTGGCAAAGTTTCGCGCTGCGAATGTTCCCACATGTGTTTACTAGCCTGTTGAGAAAAATGTGGGAATGTGCGGACAAAAAAAGTATACGGCCCATGTGAGAGACTTATGAACTGCCCACTTATTTGAGTTAGTACCCGTGAGTTACTGGTCCGGCCATTTATATGTTTGAAAAGTTGGCGAAAATAGAGCCCAACAGTCCGACCGACATGTGTTTTCGCTTTCATAAAAAGCTTACAATACGAAGAAATCGTATTTGTATGGAAACAAAAACTCCTGCGGTGATGCAATCGTATAGTATTTAAAAATAAAATAAAAATGTAAATGTGAAGAAAGAATTCAAAAAAATAAATTAAGTTTTCATTAATTAATTTCAATTTATGACTAAATATAAAATGAGTGTAAACTCTCCATTGAAAAATAAATGCATTATAGATAACAGAAGAGCTTAGAGGAAGAACAAGTGACATTTTTTTTAAAAAATAGGGATTTTTTCTAGGAAGAATAATTTAAATAGTCCTTTCTACATAGCACTGTGTTTAACTTTTTTAGACCTTGAATTTGAATTTGAAGTTGAAAATTTTGTTATCTAATCTAAAACAGAAATAGAAAATCTAAATTCAATTTTTCTCTGATTTTAATTTTTGTAACATAACATGTTCTTCCTATTAGGTCTTCAATTGAGTTGGAATATACATATGTAGTTGTTCTAGAATGTATTTTGTTATTTTTCTAATTTCAAGCCATTCTTTGATGGACTGCTATATGTTCCAAATGTTCAGCTGGTATGCTTTCTAAAAACATGAACATATTATCATCTTTTAGAGGAACCTACACAGCGCCCTATTAATCATATCCACTTTTTGGCAAATAATGTTCTATTTTTATAAAAATAAATTGCTTAGTGGCCTAAAGATATCGTCAAATCGGACCCAGATTGAAAACAAACACCAGAAAGAATAGAACAGTCATCTGGCTATGTATGTATTATATTCAAATGTAACATAAGAAATGCTTGTATTTAATTTTTTTATTTTAATGATTTTTAAAACAAAAAAAAGTAAGGTTTCTATTATGGGTTCATTAATTAACTGAACAATCAAAACGTAAAGTACGTCTGTAAAAATCTCTGTTTTTGTTTAGCTTTTATTTCTCATTATTTATGCATCATCAAAATCAAATTAATTTTTTTGTCCATAGCCGGTAGAAGAAATCATAACTACTTTAGTCCATAATATTTTTCTTTTTTGAATTATTTGTGCATCATCAAAATCAAAGGCAATTTAAACGCTTCAGGATGCAGGGCACAGAATTAAGTTATTTTTAGTAATAATTCCATATTTGCACTAATGCTATAATTTTTTTTTTTAAGAATTTAGAATGTTTAGCCTTTGTAGATTTTTGAAAAATCTGAACATCTAATTTTAAACATAACAGAGAACTGCGATTCTTGACAAGCCAAAATTTTATTTTTTCAAAAAATAAAGCAATAGCTAATTCAGAGGCCAATTTCAATTTTATATGTATTATACTATTTAGTAATATTATCAATGGAATCTAAAAGTTTAAAAAAAAAAAAAAAAAAAAAGGGAGGGAAAAAATTACCAATTTTAAAATATCAGTTTCTTTTGTATTATACAAATAATATTAATTTAGGAACTGTTCACAAATATATTAATTATTATTAAAATTATAGCAGCACATTGGATAAATCTAAATCTTCTAAACGTGAAAATGAGACATAATTAAATACATTGAATAAAGTTTCTTAAATAACTTTCAAAAAATAAATAAATTTGTATAGTAAATACAGAGTAAAAATAGGAGCGGAAGTTTTAGGACACACAAACTATTATCCATAGCTGGTAGAAAGCCGCAATGATTGTATACGAAATATACTTCTATTTGTTCGAAGGATACTTCTTTATCTCAACTACTTTATAGAAGTGTTTGTATAAGTTATAAGATAGTACAGCCTTAGAGAGTGCTCCACATAAAAACTGTCTAAGGGCCTATATAAATTTCAACTTAGATAGGAATCAGAGCGGGTTGTAAGGGTTCTATCTATCCATTTATACCTATAGTATTCCAAGTTCTTCGCGTCCGTTCTGTAGATATATACAAATATTGAAAAAAAAAAAAAAAAAAAAATATATATATATATATATATATATATATATATATATATATATATATATATATATATATATATATAGAGAGAGAGAGAGAGAGAGAGAGAGAGAGGGAGAGAACAATATATTTTTTATTAAATTATAAATATATATTTGACACAACAATATCCTATGCAATTAACAGCTACAATGCAAAGGCATCGATGGGAATAAAAAAAATTAATAACCTACACTTTAAGGTATTGAGAAAAATTGAAAGATGAATTCGATTATAATAATTATTATATCCACTGAATTTATTAATTCAGTAAAATAAAAATAAAAAAACATTGCCGTTCAGAACCAATTTATTTGGGACAGTGATATGATTTTTAGGATTCTAAAAGAAAAAAAATGAACTCTTTCCCTTAACATAGGTGTTATTTTTTATAAATAAAACAATAGTTCTCTAGAAAAATGAATAGTAAAATGTCCATGTAGGGTTTGTTATTTGCTCAGTGACCAGCCAACAGGGAATGAAATTGTAAATTTCAATTTCTACTTTAGCTCGTACATCTTTTTTTTTTCTTTTTCTTTTTTATATAACAAAATATTTATGTTTTGATGTCCCTGCTTCGTAATTCGCGAATTTTTATCAAAATCACTTCATCAGACCTAGTCACAAAAAAAAAATAATAATAATAATAACAAAACAAGATGATATTTGCGACCAAACCTTAAAAATTATATTTAAAAAACATAAAATATTTCTTTTTTTTATAATTTCGACCCTCTAAGAGATTACCAGAAACTCATAATTGAATACAAAAAAAGACTAGAACTCATGAACGAAAATTCGATGTTGAATTGTAAATCAAAGTGAAAAACTAAATTAAAAAAAATAATAATAATAACAGTATAATTTTTTTAATTATATATATATATATATATATATATATATATATATATATATATATATATATATATATATATATATTTATTTATATAAATATTATATATTTATATAATTTTATTTATTTATATATATATATATATATATATATATATATATATATATATATATATATATATATATATATATATATATATAATATATTTATTTATATAAATATTATATATTATATATTTATATAATTTTATTTATTTATTTATATATATATATATATATATATATATATATATATATATATATATATATATATATATATATAAAGATATGTGATAATGACGTCTTTTTGTCTCGCTGTTTCGAATAGTGCCAGAGCATATCCGAGATGTTACCTTAACATGATGTTAACATTTTTCTTGATAAAATACGATATATTAAAAATTCCACATAAGCAGTTATTCTTAAAATAATGAAAATCAAAATTATCACAGGTATTTCCAAATATCCGCGGGTACTAAACCAATTTAGAAGGAGTTATATACTTCAAAGAACGCCTTGACAAATCTCCCTCATACAGCGACTGCCAAAACAAACTCAGACTTTTTATGAGACATTTTTATTCGGTACTAAATCCTTCTATTTCGAGATAGGAGGAAGTGGAACTGTTTTATGAAAAGGTTCGCTGGTTTATAAAAATAAAATTGAAAAATTATATTTACTCTCTTGAGCTGTGGATCTGACCTAATATCGCTGAATAGTCGAGATTCAAAAGTATAGACTTATCTAAACATAAGCCGATCAAGCAATTTTATTTTTTATCTCTTCACTGAGCCAGGCCTTTTTTGGAATTACCTGTTTGGGTGAATACTAAAATACCAAGGCGAGTGTACATTAAAAGTAATATGTAATTTCTTAGTTTAGTTCTCTTTTCTTGATTAAAAAAAAAAAAAATTAGTTGATATTTGTAAAAGGACTGCTGCTATTTGCCTTGACTCTAAAATTTTTACATTTTCTTGACTGAGGAACAGTTTAGATTTCAGATAAATCAGTTGTTTTCTCTCGTCAAGAAAAAAGTGTCTGTGCTAAAATTTTTATTTGAATATTTCCAATTATGTCAGCCCCCAAGAAGATACTCCTAAGTAAATCAAATCTATAGTATAAGTAATAAAAATTAATATGAATGATTAATATTGTCTCAGTTCATTGTCACCTGTGGGCATTTGAATAAACAGAGTCGATTACTTAGAATAAATAACATTCTAAATGCCATAAAAAAAAAAACTTTTAATTTCGCATTTTTTGATTCTTAATAACGTTATGATGTTGCTGTAAAAAAAAAATAATAAAACCATAAGTCATCTTGATAAAACACTGTGTTTTTACTTCCTTGTACGAAGTAAAGGAAGTATTGTAATCGCGAAAATTTTCGGTTTTCAGATTTCAACGGAAATATCCATTTTGACCATCCCTGAATCCATTTTGACTAGTTTCGTCCTGGCGTCTGTACGTACGTAGGTTCGTATTTCGCATACCTCAAAAACGGTTAGCCGTAGAAAGTTGAAATTTTGTATTTAGGATTGTTGTAAAATCTAGTTGTAAACTTCCCTTTTTGGTCACTGCTTAATCACCGGAAGTGGTACTTTACTTGAAGGTCATAATTGATTTCCTTCAAAAATTATATTACAATTCTTTGCAAAACTTCTCAAATTTGGTATTTATAACTTATATATTGATTTAAACAACATACTGGATTTTGGTCTAAATTGGAAAACCGGAAGCGGTACTTTACTTGAAGGTCATATAGACTTTCATCAAAAATTATATTAAAATATAATGTAAAACATCTCAAATTTGGTAAATAGGGCTTTTATATTGATGTGAATGTATTTACTATATTTTGGTTAAAATTGGTGAGCCGAAAACGGTACTTTAATTGAAGGTCATAATAAGCTTACATCAAAAATTATATTTAAATTACATACATAAATCATATGTTTCGGTAATCTTACAAACACAATTTGGTTTCCAATCCAATTAAACATTTTTAGTACTTGTTTTAAGTGTTAAAATTTAGTGTAAAATACTGGGTTTCCTCCCAATTTGGGTGCGTGTGTCAATAGATGGATGTCGCGACGCCGAGTGTTGTTTTTGAGATACTGCGATCTTCGGAAACTAGTAACCAAATTCAGGATCACTTTTTGAGCCACCGATTTATAGTTTAATAGGCGTACAAGGAAGTCATGTGTTGTCCACATCAGATATTTTTTTCTTTACCAGGAAATAGCCATGTGATGAAAAACTTGGACCTCTTTTCACAATGAAAAATTCAAGGCCCTCAGGAGAGATATAGTGGCTCGAGAAATTATGATGAATCTCCAAGAATTATTCTCGACGAAAATTAATGAGGAAGAAATGTAGAGTAAGTTAACTCTTGTTACAAAATTGGACAAACGTTACTAGCCTTCTCTACGCAATTCATCGGATTTTCATTATCAGAATGAGTGTTGGTTAAAAAAGGACTTTGATATAATGTATCTGTCAAAAATGTTTTAAATATGTTTAGTGAATGTAGTGACCAGGCTAATCGTACTAAGCTAATTGTAATTATCATATAATATTTTATAGTAATTATCGTTATAAATCGTATAGTATCTGGTCACAAATAATGAGCTATTACGTAACCACGAAAATTTAATATATGTTCAAAGAATTGCATTGGTGAGTTGATTGAGTAGTTTGCATACTCCTAAAATTTAAAATTTTTTTTGTCAAATCGAACGTTAAAGCACTTAAGTTTATTTTGACTGTTGGTGAGCTGAAACTTTATGACTAAGCATTTAGTTTGGAGGCCATACTGGAGGCAGCCTGGAGATGAAGCACTAGAGGACATCATTAGGCTCACAGCGGGGGCACTGTTTTTTGCCAGAGGGTGTGAGCATGTGTCCCAGCCAGTGTTCGCCGTGTAATGGCTTCGGTTCGCCCGAGATAAAGTAATTTTCAACCTATATTTATGCTAACTCGGCTAGTTCCAGATCTCCATGCAACAATGCACAATATTGAACCATCGTTTAACAAGGGCTGCTCGAGAGTTGATGCGTGTAAATAACTCAGTTACACGGGAATTAAGTTATAGCTGAGAATAAATATATATATGCAAATAAGAATTCTAACACCATTTAAAAAATGATTGGTTTAAGAAAAGTTTCATAAAAATATAAAATCTTGTGAAACCTCAAATTTCGTTAACATAGAAGAATACATTCATACTTGGGTGAATTTCGTCGATAATATTATGCTGCTAGAAAATAGTGGCCAATTATGAAAAAAAAATCTGAAGCTAAAATTTCCGTTGATATTTTTTTTTTGTTGTAGCTACAATCCTAATTAGCGATTATGCATAAGCGGGGTTGTCAAATTTTCCAGTTTTTCGACTTTTTTCATATTAAAAATATGAATTTGATCAATATTTTCTTTCACAATTGTTAACACGCAAACGTAACTGGTGATAAGTAAGGCTTTTGACATTTTGAATTACTCGGGACAGATTGTGTTTATCAAACTTCTTGAAAGACCAAAACTAATTTTACCAATAGTGAAATGGTTAGGCTGCTCATGTGGAATGTTTAATTGTCGCTATTTCGAATTATTCACTTGGTAACACTTGTAACAATGAATAGAAATACTCATTTTTTTTTTTTGTGAAATATTTCGTGAATTCCCACGTGTCTCGAACCCAACTGAGATAATACTGGAAAGAGCTGAACATCCTCTGCACGAAATGCGTCACCAACACCTCTCACAATATCAATCCTATACAACAAAAAAAAAAAAGAATAACATTTGTGACGTAACACTTGTGACGCGAAGGCGGGACAACCAGTCAAAAATCGCAAAATGTCAAAAAACGTAGTTTAGGTCTCAAAAACTTGAGCAAGCCAAAATCCGAGGTTTTTAACGGGTAATATTTTTAATTACTCATTTAAAAAGACTAATCCAGAATAGTATCGTTTTGAAAGTATTCACTAACATTAGAGAACATAACATTTGTGACAATTTTCAAAACATAATCATTTTTAATTTAAGATCTAAAAATGTCAAAACCAACAGTTAGTGTTTAAAATATTACTCCTAATGAGAAGTACCCACGATATTTTTTTTCATTTCCTTAAAATCAAAACAACAGGTAAACGAATTGTTACAACCTGTGGGACATGTAAATTATCATTTTTGATAAAATCCAGCCACGTACGAATTTTTTAAACCTTTCTCTGGTATGTGAAAATACGTAATATAACAGAGAGCTGATATAATTGGATGAATATAATCTGAAAAATGAGAAAAATCATTATTATTACCTTTCTAATTTTAATGGATGAACGATATTTTATCATCATACAAATATATCACATAACAGTTACCTAATTTTCAATTATATAAATAAGTAAATTTATTATCTGATGATAATAGAAGGGATAAATGAAGATTCACAAAGCGTAGGAGGAATTAACACATAAAAAATTTGTTTGTTAATTTCTTGCATTGATTTCCATCTTATTTAACCATTATTACTTTTTAACTTTCCCTTACCTATATATGAAATAGGTAAGACGATCGAAGATAAGCCCAAATAATGTTTATTGAACGAATGGTGCAACTTTACGATGCAGCCTCCTTATCAGTTGCGGTCACCGCACTAGCGCTCTCTAACGCCATTTCTGGTAACTTTAAATTATTACTAAATTATTATTATGCTTACTGCTTTAAGTGCAACTTCCTCAGAACATTGGAAGTCGACAGCATTAATAATTATAAATAATATCAAATAAAGCAGTAATAATTTTTAAAAATTCTAATGAATTTTTACGCATTTTACAATTTATTACAAAGCAGTAAGCAGAAATGGAGCTAGAAAGCGCAAGTACAACAACCGCTTCTGATACGGTACCGTAATATTGGACCCAACGTATTTATGTTAACAATTATGCTACATATAGGCTTTAGATACATTTTACTTTACTTACTATTATTTGCTACTAATATCGATTTTTTATCTTCTAAAACATTTTTTTTTTTGTATTAAATAACAAAATTGTTTATTGTAAATATTTATTTTTCATTTATTTACATATACATTTTACGGAATTAAAAAAAAAAAAAATTGGTTGTCAGAGATCGTCAGGTCAAAATATATCCATTAAAATAAAACAAGAGAAACAAATTTTTTTTTTATATAACAGTCAACATTTCGGGAAAACTACAAAGGCTTTCTTCTGGACAACAACATAGATCGTTTTAGAGTAGAACTAGCTTAACTCCAAAAATTAAATTTTACAAAAGAGATTTTTTTACATTTTGTTTTATCGTTTCATAATATGAATGTCCAAACCAAATTTTTGACTCTCTACCTTAGATATTTCAGAAGAGATACTCTTATGTCCCTGAATCGGATGATGAAAAAGTCAAACGTAAATAATATAGCTTTATGTCCTAATTGAACTTCAAATGTTCTATAAGGACATCCAGCTGCATTATTTACGTTTGACTTTTTCATCGTCCGATTCAGCGACATCACCGCCGCCGGCTCGCGCGATGGTTTTCCAATTAGGACAAGGTCTTTGGCTAAAGTAAGAACCACTTTACTGAATGAAAAACATTTTACTTATTTATGATATTTAAAAATAATTATATAAATATGTCTGTACTTATTTCTTATGCTATTTGATGCGCGTTGTCCTGACAAACTACAGGTTAGATAACCGCACGAAAAACACATCATGTAATGAAAGATTTATTAAGATTAATCAATATTTTAAAGCACTTTAGGCTTAAAGTCTTTGAAAATGTTTCTAGCTTTGTGCAATTCATTATTTTTCTTTAATCTTTTCTCTACCTCTTAAATGCTTTTAATTATTTAGACTATTAACAATATTCCTTTTGAGGTGAATTTTTGGATCTACTCCTGCCACGGCACACCCTCGAGAGACTCCAGCATTAGGGACGAAAAAAATAAATAATATTTTTAGTTGGAAGTGGCTGGGTGACATCAGAGCGACCCACACGCCGCTAAGTCTGCCAGAGACCCTTGCATAACGACGTTAGTTTATTTGTGTGTGCTCTGGGACCTTGGGATAGACTGGCTATTAGTGTTAGCAAAAAGGGCAAGTCTATACATCCTTCAATTAGTCACGTCGTTCCCAATAAATCATTAATGAGAAGCAAAGTAAAACAAAAATAAAAAAAATTAATGTTACAATACTAGTCATAATTACAATTCTGAAGTTATACAGTATAAAAATAATATAAATATATATAGCTCAACATAATATCAGTTAAAATATAATTAGGAAATTCCAAAACAAAGCCTCTCAAATAAAAACAAATTAATATAGTTAACGTTTCGCCAATTCAGTAATGAATGCCCTGTCACTCAAAAATAAAATAAATAACTTCAAAAAATTATAATATTACTTTTTTAACAAATTAATCCGTTAAGTTTAAGTAAAGTTTAGCGTATTGAACATGTTATCAGTCAAGCAAATTTGTTTTAAAAAATCTAGTGCGGTGCTCATTTTCACCAACCACATTATAATAATTATTAATTTTTATTATTAGTTTTAAACAATTCACATAAACACTACTTGAAATATTTGCTATACTGTATGCATGTAGCTCACGAAAGACAGTAAAATACTTTTTTAAACAATTACAGTACGAAAATTTTGTGCACTACATATTTTTGGCTTTTCAAGCCCAAAATGAATTTTAAAAGTTTCCATTTAGTTTCCATGGAAATTCAATTTAGTTTCCAAGGAAACACTTAGTTTTTATAAAATAATATAAAAGTAATAAGCTGTTGTACTTCAATACGATGTATCTTTGCTAATCCTGGTTCGATTCATAGTTTTATATGTATATATAATTATAAGACATAATTTGCCATAAAATGTATACTTTATGCGCTTTATTCCTTGTATTTTTTCGGTGATGCACTACATTTATGAAAAGTTAAATGGCTTTAAGGTGAAGACTTTAGGCATGTTTCATCAAAATCAGAATAGCCCTATTTGAGGAAACTGGAATAATGTGAACTGTAGAAACTGTAATAGAGTGGCACTTTCGGTAGATCGATTAAAAAATATCATCATAGGTACGTTCATGCGTAATTTCAGATTCGCACAACTTTTCGTTTTTGAGCTAGAGTGTTCAAACAGACACAGGCACGCGCATAGAATATTTTTCGAGATTTCATCACTAAGACTCAGGAAACTTTAAAGTGTGTTTTTCCGTTAAAAACTCAAATTTCACCATCGCAATACTTTCCCTTACTATATTTTTCATATATAAGCGAAAGTAAAAGTTATTCCGTATTTAAAATGTATTTCAAGATAATTTTGTAGTTGGCAAAGAGGTGCTTTCAAAATTACATAAATAGTATTATGTATTTTTTAATGAACCTATACGTATTATATTTAATTCGATATTTACTTCCATAATCCGTTTAATTTTATAAATTAATTTAATTATAAAAATGTTTGAATAAATTTTAGTAAGTTCAAATCGAGAAGGGTTGGATTAAAATTGTCCAAATAAAAGAGATAAAATTTGGAATGTTTAAGAATGAGCTACCTGGATGATCAATAAAGAAATTAGCTAAGTTCTCTTTCATAAATACATCCTCAATAGCTAGAACTGCAATTAAGTATCTCATTACCAAACTGAAACTAAGATTGAAACTTACGTTTGACGGTTTGAGAAACCTTTAAATTCTTTCTTCTTTTTTTTTTTAAATCAGAGAATGTGGATAATAATGATAGAAGTTACTGAAGGATTCCAAGAGTTACTGCCTCGTACCAAATTATGGCATTTAATGCGCTCATGCAATTGAAATAACGAATCAGAAACGGGTGTAAATAAAAAATGTCGGAGAGAAAATATGGCTAATTATTAATTTTTTTCGGAGATATTGTATATTATATTATACATAGCGATATATAAACATATCAGATTTTACAAAACCCCAATGGGAGCGAAACGATTTGAGTGGGACAAGTGAATCTTTATACAAAGGCTTCTCGTCAGGTGAAAGCTAATGAATTTTTGAAACAGCTCATGCATTATTCCACAAGAGCTCTTGTTGAAGTTGATGTTGAATTTTAAATACGCTCTATATGTTGGTTCATTATCTATCTCTGCGCTCTTCCACGCATAGGAACAACAAATCTTCTCCGAGATGTGATCTGCACTCGAATTTACATACTCGACAATTAATGGATAAAGAATGGGGATGTTATCTTTTAGAAACTGGTACAAAAGAAGAAGAGAAAAAAAAAAAACATTTACATGGCGAAGTCTTAGCATATTATTTACGAAACCTAGCATCGTTCCGAAAACAACTTGTTTTCGTATGTGATTAGTAAGATTATCTTAGGTTTAATCCCACTTACTTAGGAAATGTTTATCTGAATTTTAACTTGTGCTATGAATTTATTGCTTTTAATCCCTAGGATTTAGTGATGACATAATTATAAAGTTAAAAAAAAAAACGAAAAAAAAACTTAAATTATATTTTTGTGAGAAAGAATTCTCAAAAAATAAAACAAAAGCATAAATAAAAAATGTATATTCTTATAATAATTACTGACATTTAAAACAGACGTATTTCATAAGTCAATTAACAAGTTTTTTAATTTTTATTTTATTTATTACATTTTTCTCTACTCAATAATATCACTGACAGTTAAAGATCATTTATTTTTTTAACGTAAAATTACGTACCTTCATCTAGGGTGTTAGGAAGGAAAAATTCCAGACGCGTTTGGTGTCATTTTTAAACGCTCCACATTTTAGAATGCAATAAAAAATTTGAAGGATTTTTTAGGTTAGAAAAATTTAGAAGCTTGCACAATGCAGAACTATGCCGCCTGTTCCCGCTAAATATGTGGGCATAAAAGCTAATGATTGTTTTAAGCCTTACCTTATAGATTTAGGTTTTGTGCTGAGATGGTGTTCAGCCGAGAGAAATATATATGTAAATATTGTTGGTATTGTCGGCATCGAACCTTTGGGGATGCTAAGTATTTATTCAGGACAATTGAAGGAGAAGGATAAAAAACTGGCAAGCCCCTTCTTATTTAAATAGATCAGAATGAAAAGGTGAATTTTTCTAGAGTGGAAAAAATATTTTAATAGTTTTACTATATAGATAAAACTTAAAAGTAGTATTTCATGAGTCTCGTGGTTATTTTCCACATTCTAACGCCCTGGAATATATAAAAAATTCTCAATTATTTTTTCAGTATAAGAGTGATTCCCTGTAAAGAATACATAAAATAGTCTTATTCAATTCGGTCTCAAAAGCAGTTGGATGAAAATGGGTTCGAAAATATTCAGATCACATAATTCCCTTTTCCAAATACAAACAGCTTCTTCAATGCTGCTGAGTAAACATTAAATTGAGATAAAAAGGGGGTGAGGTTGAAAGGGTATGCTAATACCACTTGAACTGGACATTTTATGGAACATTTCACTTATTTTAATCATTCGAAATTCTGAGAGCAGTACTACAGTAAAGAGCTCTTTTAAAAATAACATTTCCTTGATATTATACATGTGTTGGCCTGATAAGTGGAAAAGCTGATTCATTTAAAAAAACCATACAGAATAGATGTAATTAGGTAATTTTTCAACTTAATTCAATTTCAATTTAATTGGCTAAAATACATGTTAGGTATGAATGTGATCAAGATTATTTTATTTTATATTTACTTACATAAATTTTCTTTATTTTGATTTCTTATTTAATTTGCTATTATTTAATGTTCTATCTATTTATTTCCATTTATGATGTACATATTTTTTTAAATTATTGTCATTTCTTTTTGTCATTTTATTTTTTTTTTCATATATATATATATATATATATATATATATATATATATATATATATATATATTTCATTATTATTTTTATTTATTTTTTTGCTTTCATTTGTCATATATATATATGCTATGAATGAATTCTTACAGCACTAATACCTACTGCCCTTGAGCCTGCCGGATTGTATTATTTCTCAATAAAAACTTTTATCATAAAAAAAATAATATACACATATATACAACATTCGATATATTTAAAAGTGATATCGTACAGAAAAAAATTGAAGCAAGTCGAAAGATTCAATAAAATCATATAATTAAAATTACTTTTTGAAAAAAAAATAATAATGATACCAAATAGATATAATAGTATAGAGGAGTTTAAAACCGTAATCTTAAATGATTTAATATTTTACACCACCTCAATCTCAAGATCTTCGATCAGCCGAGGAGCAAAAAAGTTCTGACGGTCGGAACACGTGTTCCAATGAGGGTACCCTGCCTGTACCTGACCAAACAGTTTTTCATCACATCGACTAATCATTAGTAAAAATATTATAATATAACAGAACATCGGAGAATCATTCAAACCTATCGTAGTAGATTATTACTTTTTAAAATCTTATATAACAAGAACTAATTCTGATATATACGATAAAAACTATAATTAATCACATTAGAATTAATTATTAATAAGATAAATTAAACCATTAATTAAATTTGTATGTGGTAGCATTCCTCGTTGATTCAATAGAGGTGTTAAAAAATTATTAAATTAAAAATATAAATCATAGTCGGGTATATTCAGCACTGCGGCAAAAGATGGTGCTGGTTCGATTCTAGCCTATGAGGGGTGACTTTTAGTTCGTGGTGATCCGCGATGTAGGTACTTTAGATAGCCCTCCTTTTCTGCCCCAACCGGAGAGCATAACCTACATTAAACTATCGTTTGGCAAGCTCAGTAAGGCGCCCGAAATCCGTCACTTTGCCTAAAACTCGTCCTCCCCTCTCCCTCCTCCCCTCCCCTCCCCCAGTTATCTAGCTTGATATTGTTGCTACCTCTTGAAAAACTCTTAAAATACTTTAGTACCACCCATTGGACGCTTAACAGTAAAGTAGTTATGGTTTGTGATTTGGCTCAGTATTTTTCAACAATAGAACGAGAAGAAGCTGATTATAGTTTTTGTTCAACTTCAAAACGCTATTTTGGTGCATCAAGGAAAGATACCGTCGTGCGTACGTCAACTAAAAATGCAATTCTTGTCTACAATGAGTTGTCAATTTTAAAGTAAATAAAGGGGAGGAATTTTAAAGTTTGGTTTAAATTTTGAAATTTCGAATTGGGCTTAAGCGGATGATATTTGGCCACCTTCCCTTACAAAAATTATCATTGCTATAAGTTGAACTTGCAATGAGTTTAACAATGATAAAAATTGGAAATTCTCTTTTTTCCATTTAACAGTTAAGTGATTTTAGTAAAGACGATGAAGGTAAGCTCAATTAAATAATAAATAAATAAATAAAAATAATAATTAAACTTTTATTTATGAAATACTTAACCGCTGTAAATGAAATTTTAATCGTTAGTTGGCCATTCACAATTTCTCAGATTATCACGAAAAAGCTAGCCTTTCACAATAAACATTATAACCATCAAAACCCGCTATCCCATCATAGAGAAGCTGTTAATTATTATCCGTTATTTTCTTTTAGCAGTTTTTAACTGTAACATAGATTAAGAAATTACTAAAGTATTTACTAAAATACAATTGCGAATTTTAATAAAATAAAAAACGTTGGTCCGTTATACCCAAGTGTTTTACTAGTTAACTCCAATGATGATCTAACTCTAAACTGATATTTTAATTTTTTTTTTTTTTTTTTTTATTTGCCTATTTAAATTTTCAAAAACTCCAGAAAGTATTGCTGAAAATGTTATATAAGTATCATCCCAAAGCTCATATTAAAATTTTTAGTATTTCTGATAATAAATTATTTTTTCACATATTGCTTATGATATTGGCATTCCTCTTTTGTTTCAAATGTTTCCACGAATTATTTTAATCGAATTAAGTTAATCAGTTTTAGCGAAAAAAAAGAAGAGGCGTTTAACGACAAGACTGAAGAGCAAAATATACTTTCGGTAATTTCGAAAAATTGGAATTATGAAAAGTAACATGTTTCATATGGACAAGGACGTTGCTACAATTGATGGGGGAAGGAGAAAAATCAGAAATGTTCCAAAAATGTTTACCAGATTCCCCAACTATATTAAATATTTTAATTTTCCCGACCATAATATGGCATATTTTAATTTTCCCAACTCTTTTGGATGTGAACTTTTTACTTATCTGTTGCGAATGGTCACTACAATAATTTTCTTTTCTATTCCAACTCAGCCGATACAAACACAATTTCTTAACTTAAAAGGTATTGATATTGGATTTAAATTTGATTAATCCTGTGAGTAAAGTGTTTAACCTTAATTTTAGCAGTTTAAAGTAGGTTCTCAAAGCTCAAATTGCTCAACTCTCATGGTTTTCAAATTATTGGGATGGGAAAGGAGTATAGTAACACCACATCTAATAGATGCCTCCTTATGACAATTACAGATTTAAAGATTTTGTAACATAAAATCTGAATCTGAAAAATTAATTGATCTGAGTGTTCGGTGAAGGAGAAGAAGAAAAATAAGTAATATAAAAAATATCAAGTCAAACCAAACACTAACATAAATTAAAAGTTCCTGTGCATACGAAACTACAGAAACTTCAAAAATCGCTTTTGATTTACTTCAGTATAAAATTGATTGCTCACAACTATTTGAACATTGTTTCAAAAAGCCCTCTGAATTTCTCACGACAGTTACGTTAAGTTTCATCCAAAATGCTATGCAGTTAGAAAAAAGAGGCGCCCTTAAAAATCATCCAAACTACTAAGGTCCTTAAATAAGGTCCTGCTAAGTTCTTAAATGAAGGATGTAAAAAAAATGTCCAACTTCTGGAAAACAAAATGATACCAAAAGTCTTAATTTTTTTTTGCCATAAGACCCCAGATGGAGGAACGTAATTCTACATTAACAAATAATTAAATAAACGATATATATATATATATATATATATATATATATATATATATATATAAAACCGATCGTTCTATGGGGTGTGTAAAGGTGGCTCACACCCATCGGTTTTTCATCATCGGTTTTTTCATCGAATTTGAACGATGGTTCGACACGTTGTTCAAAACCGATATTATAGGGGTAAAAACCGTTAAATTTGATGGCATTCCGAGAGACTCGTTGAGGACCGTGTGCATCTTGACCTTTTTTTGATTATTTTATATAAATTAAATCAATTAAAAGGAATGGATGGAAGGTTCGGATGGATGAAAAACCGATGGTGTGAAGGAGTATCGGTCATTGTGCCAAGCCGACGGTTTTTCCCCACCATTTTCCATCATTTAAATCGACGGTTCGGATAGACGAGAAAACCGATCGTGTAGTGCCACCTTTAAGTAGATCTATACTCGAGCTTCTAATTAGAAAGTAACTTCATACACTGAGATTGTCGTTAAGATGTGATGTAAAAACTTGAAAGATGTATGGTAGGACAATGCACTAATGTTTGTCATGGGTCGTAACATTGAATAATGATCAGAAAGGCGGGCGAATGTTGCTTGTAATGTTTTTAATGTTGGGCCAATTTATTAGCAATTATTCGAAAGGAGGCCATTGTGAAACCGAAGCTTCCTGCTCTGCTTGCCCCACTCCCTCTCCCTGGCCATATCCGACACCGGGACCTGCTTTATTTACTAATTTATTAGCTCTATGACGAAAGGAGATAAGGATATAATTATGAGAAATCTCTTATGAATCACACACAGGCCATGAATAATTCAAGATTATTTTAAATGTTTCACATCTTATTACACTTATTAACCGATCCTTGATAAAGAGAAAGAGCTAGGTAAAGGAGGGGAAAAAAATGTTTTAAGAGGTTCTATTAAGGAAGAGGGAATTAGAAACGGTCTCGGGGTTGATTACATGTTGTACTGAGTGATTAAATGCTGCTTGGTTAGGGAGGGGTAATTGCAGCTTACATTTTGTGTGTGCTTTTCTGCTTATGGCGCTCTGGAGAAAATGTTAAGTTGAATTAACAACTGCTCACAACCGAATGCATAGCTCGACGTCATTATGGTAAGTTATGGAAAAATGGTTGCATTTGCAAGCACAATGAAGGAATCTGCAGGTAACGAAATTATAAGCTGTCGTGTTTTTCATTCCGCCCTTGATATTTTCGGGGCAGGATATCATTATTACAAATTATTTATGTGGGACTGCAATTTAAGGTAATAAGCTGCAAAAAGCATGCAACAGATCTTCAGCTTAACTGATTTATTAGCCTAAAAAAAGTTAATGGTAAATGAAAATGGAGTGCCAAGGATTATGGTATAGGGTAGGGTGGTGGCTTTCTGTCATTGGTAATAAAAATGTAACATCAATTATTTTAATGGGGAATTTTGTTATACTGAAATGCAGGGGCTAGCTGAGAATTATAACTGCATGTTAATAATTACGATAGATAATTATAATTTTAATACCTGGTTTATTTTTCACTGTCTTAATCAAGAAATTTCTGGGTCGGGTGGAGAGAGAGAGAGAAGGGAAGCAGAGGTGCCTTATTAATTATTATTGAGGTAACTTATTATTATTATTATTTGAGGCGCTCCATACAAGAAGGGCGAATCCGCCATGTAACCAATTTTTTTGTTCTTTCATTGAAGCCTGATATAATATACCATATATATATATATATATATGGTATATATATATATATATATATATATATATATGTGTGTGTATATCTAGCGTAGGTCATCACTCCTACGCCCGGCCTTTTTGTGAGTTGGCTTCAAGTAGGCTGACGGGCCTCACATACCCACCCGGGGGGACGGGATAAATTGCTTGAATTATTTAATTTGATTAAATAAAACTTTTTGATTCGAACTCACAACCTTTGAGTTTGTGAGTAAGTGCGTTAACCCGCTCGGCCACCCCGCTATATATATATATATATATATATATATATATATATATATATATATATATATATATATATATATATATATATATATACCAGATATATCGTATATCTACACCAGCCTTTAAATTAAAAAAGAAATTATGGTGACATGGCGGATTGGCTCTTCTTTCATGAAGTGCCTCAAAATAATCATATTATAATTATATTTATTTCTATCAACAAATACTATTATGAATACTATGACCACGTTCATTGTTGTTTGTCGACCATTGCATTGTACGTAGGTACGTGGTTATTTTGTTTCTTTAAATTGAATTATATTTTTAAAAATCTCAGTTTAATCCAAAATTCTGTGGACGGAATAAAACTTGAGGAAAATTCTGAAAACAGTTGAAGCTATGAAATTAATAAAAATAATGAAATAATATATAACATGACGTTTAAAATTTAGTCTGGAAATTTTAATTTGATGTGTTTACACTAGCAAGATTTTTATTTTTTAATTCTGAAAGATACATACAATCCAAATCCAAAAATTAAAGATTTCTTGTTCCATAGCATACTCCGAAAACGAGCCTAGAAATTGACTGAAATAGATTTATAATTAATGTAAAACATTTTGATACTTTAGTGGGATAGTTAGAGCTGGATGACTAGCTCCCGGGCCAAGAATCGACACTGAATCGACACACTGAGACTTTCTTTTGACATTCCCACCTCTATAAACTGGGTACCATGCCCTAGTAATGAACAATGTCCATTTGTAATGTCTGAATGGCTTACTTGCTTATTAAGTATCGGTTGTAGTGATGTAAATTTTATTGAGGTGTTTTTGATCAGTTGGGTAAAAATCGTCAAATACTTCACAATAAACCGTCATAGTAAAATTAAGCAGGTAACAACTAGATATCATCTAATTATTATCTCTATAATTGTATATATTATATTATTAAAATATATTATATTGCATTTTGGCAATATATATAATTTCTTAGTCAAAAGTGCTTCAATGGGCATCAACCTTATTACAGAGTAAATTTTAATTAAAAATAAAAACTTCTCCGTATACAGATTTTAAAATAATCCATACTAACCTAGCCTCAAGGATTCTTCCGTATATCTAAAAATAGAATTTAAAAAGACCAACACCTCCATGTTAATGGATATCACAGTTGTTTTGAGAAACCTGTTCGTGTTGACATTGAAGAACTGACCTTTATTAGTAGGTCACGAACAAGGTGCAACGAAAAAGCCTAAGAAAGAAAATTGTATTTGAAACTGCGGATAGAAAATTTTTAATTTATTTCCAATTGACGAAGGTAGATTACCTTACACAGTCTCAAATCCATTGTATTTTATTTCATTGAAATAAAAATGAAATAAATGAATTTGAGACTGTGTATGGTAATCCACCTTTATCAATTGAAAAGAAAATTGTTATATTTTAGCCCGCTGTAAATGTTAAAATTCATTTTGACGCCATCATCATAAATGATAAAATAATAATATCATAGTATTATAATATCAATCTCCGTTTAGCTTCAGTTGGTTGGTGTTCTAAAAAAACTCAATATAAAATCGAAATCTTAATTATTATAATTATTGCAGAGTATTGTATTATGAATGACAATTGGTTCAAGGAGCTTCGTAGCAATAGGAGACCCATATCGAATTTATATTCAGTTAAAAGGTTCCTTTAAAATTGAATGATGTAGAGATAAGCAAACACAATCTGATGATGTGTTACAGTACTGCAGCCAGGGGCTTGAGGTAACTATCGGATAATATTAACCCCTCTCCCCGGGTTGATATATTGTTCAATAGCCCTTCTTGTTTAGACCTGATGGTGTCCCGGAATAATAGGCCCTACTCCCAGCACTGCTCCAACGGGTCTGGACAAAGGGCTTTCTGGAGGATATCTCCTTCACAGCTGACAATGGTAAGTCGGTTCGGGATAGCGATACATTTACTGACCAATAATCCGTTGTGAGTGAGACACTGACAGTTACGAGTAGAGTTTCAAGGTCTTTATTATCAGATCAATTATAACACACACGCACACGACTTACACACATGGTTGGGACTAAGGAGGAGGGAGAGGGGAGAAAGGGAACGCTTGTTCCGGTCAGTAATTTTAAGAGTGAGATAAATTTCAATCGAAATTTTATTCTTAGATTAACTAAAAAGTATTTGTTTCTGCTTTTGGGTTGTTTTAAACCTGATTCAGTCAATAAAATATTATGAAATGATGATATTTATTTCAAAATATATTACCTAAAATACTGTAATTAAACTGTTGACGTTTATTGGAGGAAGGGGGAGGGGTGCAGTTAACTTTCCTAGTTCCAAGATTTTCAGCCTACATCACTTACTTAAAAATATATATGTATGTAGTTTCGGTAGATTCAGAGAAAGGTTGCAATATAATAAAAAAAAAAAACTATATTTATACTGGCCAAAAGTGGTCAGAGGAGGGCAGAACGATGAAAGAATTCAGACTTCATCACGAAAAAAATATACAATACCTAATTACATCGAATATATTTTATTAATTTGTAATAATAAAAACAAAAATTAATGATAATAGTAATCCATTCGATAGCACGAAACATCGGATAATATGAATTAATTTCTTGGCCCCGTCAAAAAGAATTCATTTCCTGGCATATTTTTTAAGAAATTCCCGGTTAACACGAATTATTCGATGTACACGAATTTCGGACGATTTTAGGCAACAATGGAGTAAAATTTTCGGCTAATCTGAACTTTTTTACGTAGGAATATGTTTTAATAAAAAAATCGCCTCACCTGCGATGAACATGGCACAAAACCTTTTATTCTTCCTTAGCACTTAGTTTCAACAGCACTATTAACATGAATTATCCGTTTTCGTAAAACAATTTAATTTTTTTTTTTTATTAACTAATATTTAAAAAAATTGCAATAATAAGTGATAACGCAAAAACTTAAGTTATCGGTTAACTTAACTATAACTTAAGTTTCCCGCTGGAGTAACTATGGATTCAAAAAACAATAAAAAAAAATACCAAGGGATCTATTGATCTAAAAACCAAATTAGAAATTTTAAAGGAAGTGGATAGTGGCGTGATATCGAAAACAATAGCAGCTGAAAAATTTGATATTCCGAAAACAACCTTCTCAACTATCATTAAAAACAATACATTACACATTCAAGGCAAAATATATGTATTAATTGTGAGATCAATTGTTTAAAAAAAGGAATATATGAAAACAAATAAGCATAGAGAAATTTTTGGCCACTCGTGTAAACGAGAGACTGTCGAAATAACAAGAATTGATTTTAAATAATTTTCCTCTTGTCATGTGTGAAAATTTTATTTCAAATTACGAATAAATTTCCTTTATAAGTTAATCCTCATTTTCGAAATAATCCCTTTCATTCGTGAACAAATTATTTTTATTCGAGAAAATATTTATCAAAATTGAATAGTCAAAATATTTATTTACGTATGATGATGCAATGTACTACATTAAGTAAAAGACACTATTAATTAATTAAGTTATGATCTCTAGGCTGTAAATACTTTAAAAATTGAAAATGAAAACTTATATCCTTTCCAAATAAGCCAACAATCACATAGTAATCGATTCCATTGTTTCATCTTACATCTCTCTGAAGATTAAGCTGTGTATCCACTTTTTTGAATTTATTACTCTCGAAAGCAAAGACCCCAAGAGATCATTTGTTAGCGTTAGCATCTTCGTAGCGACGCAAACCAACTTTTTATTTATTTATTCTTTTATAACTTACATTACAAAATACAAAACATATTACAAATAAGAATTGCCTACATCTTACTTATACATTATAAGATCATAAAATGTCATACCCTAATCACACAAACAATGATTTTTATAAACATCCAATTTCAGTAGTGTATTTTTTTTTTGGATTCTACACTTTTAAGCCCCCCTCCTATGGTGCCCGAGGCGGACTGCCCCTCTCGTCCCCACCTCGGCGCCTCACTAGATCTACCTCTTGGGAATCACTCGGCCGGAAATAAGATCATCGGTCCACCTCAGGTAAAAAGTCTTCCGAACGAAAAAAAAGCTTAAAAGTTAGTCATAGATAAAAAAATATGTTCAAATAAGATGTGATAAGATAAGTCATATGACAAAATTATGAGTCAGATAAAGATCGAAAAATTGTGTGCGGGAGATATAATCTTGTGGGTTACATCTCATTGAATGAAAATGGCTAGTTTCTTACAGTCGTTTACTATTTTTTTTTTTTTTTTTTTTTTTTTTTTTTTTTTTTTTTTTTTTTTTTTTTTTTTATGAATCAGTAGTCTTTAACACCAAAAAAATGCATTAATTATTTAATTAGTATTCTTATAAAAAAATAAACATAATTTGTTTAATATGTCTAATTCAATTCATTGTAAAACTTATTTATTAATAATTTTATTGATAATCACTGCATAAAGCAGTAATAACTAAAACATAATTACAGAAATAATATAGGATCATTTATAAAGGCACTTTGAAAAAATATAAATTTTAATAAAACAATTTACAACTTTATCGTTTACTATTTACAAGGTGGTGAATAAATTAAGAAGGAAATTTAATTGCCAGTATTGCAGATTTATCGAAGGAGTATACCTTCTGGGAATATATTTTTATCAAAACAACACAAATAATCATGCTCGGTAACAATTTGTTACTGACAAACAAATTTTCTAAAATTTATTTTTTTTTTTTTTTTTTTTTTTATGAATCAATAGTATTTAACACCATAAAAATGCATTAATTATTTAATTAGTATTCTTATAAAAAAATAAACATAATTTGTTTAATATGTCTAATTCAATTCATTGTAAAACTTATTTATTAATAATTTTATTGATAATCACTGCATAAAGCAGTAATAACTAAAACATAATTACAGAAATAATATAGGATTATTTATAAAGGCACTTTGAAAAAATATAAATTTTAATAAAACAATTTACAACTTTATCGTTTACTATTTACAAGGTGGTGAATAAATTAAGAAGGAAATTTAATTGCCAGTATTGCAGATTTATCGAAGGAGTATACCTTCTGGGAATATATTTTTATCAAAACAACACAAATAATCATGCTCGGTAACAATTTGTTACTGACAAACAAATTTTCTAAATAAAAATTATTTCCTTTAGGCGGACTCGAACCACTCGACCCGTGAGTTAGGAATCCAGTGCCTTTGTGTAATAAGAAAATTACGATTTGATTTGTGGCTTAAATATGCACATGATACAGCTAAACCCATTTGACTTAAATTAACTTAAAATATGAGCTAAATAATAATTATAATTAGAAGGGAATGAATAATAGGGGCTATTGATAATAACGAAAATAAATTTTTTTTATTGGTAATGAATGAAATATTTAATTTATTAACTTGTTTACAAACGAGCGACCCGAACGAGGATATTTTTTTTATTTTATTTTAATTTTTGGCAAGAGCATTCGCATATCTGTTTACGGCGGACCATTTTAATCCAAGGATCTGTTTTTGTTCCTTACGCAACTTCCTTCTTTGGGCCGTCAGTCGTTTACGAGTTTCTTCGACCATCGATCTCAAGACAAGAATAAAAAAAAAATCCGAAAGAAAACGAGCAAATCATGGTAAAAAAAAATCGCCGAACCTTTCAATTAAAACGGGCCATTCTTGAGATAACACCATCTATCAAATTGCAAATGATTAATTTGTTTTTCGTCTGTCTGTTGAGTCATTAGGAATAAGAACCGAGATGGTGACCTAAAACACCTTGTGCGGATTGATCGAATTACTAAATGCTTATCCTATAAGAGACAGCTTGTCAGAATGAAATCAAAATAATAGTTTTAAAGTAAATTAAACAAAGTATTAGAAAATATATAGCGAAATTAATACTTTAATGAAACTCTAATGAATAATTTCAATTTACCCTGTTTATCTCATTGAATTTTATGTTGTTTAACATATATATTTACAATGTTTGATTTTATGCTTTATTAATGTTGATAATGAACTCTGAATAGCATAATAAGCCAATTCTTGCTAGTAGTTCAACAAGAATAATCAAAAGGTCTGATCATTTAAATAATTTAATAATATTAATCATTAATATTTAAATTACAATTATGGCGGTAAATACATTGGTCACAAAGAGTAGAATATTAATCAAACCTATAAACAAAACAATAAAAAATAATAATGATTACTGTCATATTTGTATTACAAATTTTATCTATACGGTATATATTTATGTTCAACAAGCTATTTTTTTTATAACTTCGAAAATCTATTGAGTGCTTTAAAAAATACAACCTAATTGAAAAAAAAATCATTTTTTTCCGTTATTTTATTTTTATATTATTTTGTATGGAAAATTATATTAAATTTATCTTAAGTAATTTTTGAGAAGTAATTTATTCTAGTATCCATATTCTTTAATTAGACTTTTCTTTGCCTTATTTTTGTCAACATTTTGGGGTGTTTCTCCATTTTCAGGAAAAACAGCTATATTTCAGAGCAACATAATCAGTATTCAGATAATTAGGGATTGATAAATTATGTGCCACTTCTTTAGATTTGTTTTATTGAAAACTAGTTTCGAACGTTATATATTTATCCTCAGTTCTAAAAACACGAACAAAAAAAAAATGGAAGATATTTCTATATCTAAATCAGATATTAAAGGAACATATACGTGCATATAATAATACGACAGAGAATTCCAACTTTGCAATTAATTTAAATGAAAAAAATCATAAATTCATCAAAGACTCGGGAGTTAAATTAATACATCACGTTGAAAACCACCTCAAATTAAATATATATGAAGCACTTGAAATAAAAAAAATCCTTCAAATCCAATCCAGATTTTTGCTTAAATGACCAAATAAATATCTCCAATAGTCCAGTCTTAAATTTATTCCCATCTATAACAGAAAAACCAATTACTCACCGACATTATTGGAAAAACCCTGACCCTGAAACTGTTTACCTATAAACATCCTACCTACCTTTCGTTCATTGTTAATTCAATGCGAGAAGAAACCAGTACAAACTTTTCTGTTTGATATAATCCATTTAAACCTTGGTGAGTACCAACATTTATTTGATTTCGTGTCTTAATTAAATTCATAATTCAAAAATGTTTTATAATACTGATTTATATTACATCTAATTTAATATGTATAATAATACCAAACTATATTTTGAATTGCTTCTTTTTGAATTTTTTTTTTGTGAGTTTTTAGAACTGAGGATGAATGTATAACATTTGAAACTAGTTTTCAATAAAACAAATTTATAGAAGAGGCAAATAATTTATCAATCCCTAATTAGATTGATCCTTCTATAACATCATGCGGAAGTCAACTGAGTATTCAGATAACTTATTTAAAACACGCTCAACAATTAGCAATTAATTTGTATATTAGTTTCACTTATATAATCCTAATATCTTCTAACACTAGTTGTAATATCATTATTCACTCTTGTTGTCTTAATCATATTCATAATAACATTGACAAAAATAATAAAAAGAAAATTCTTATAAAAGACCAAGGATACTGGAAGAGATTACTTCACAAAAATTACACAAATTAAAAAAAAAAAAATCTTAATAAAAACAAATTACATAAACATTTAATAAGCGAAGCAATATATTTTTAAATTTTGAGATAATTTTAAAATACACAAGTTCATAAAAAAAAATGAAGTAGTAGCTGTAATGCTACCTTCTACAAAACGGAGGGAGGAAGTAAGTGAGAGAGAGAGACGAATAGAAGGTTAGCATTTAAACAAAATAACAGTAGAAAACTAGAAGAAAATAGCTTCAAAGGACTTAATTTAAATTAAAAAAAACATAACCGTAAATATAATACATTGCTAATAATAAATGATTCTTCGGAGCTGCAAATCACGCAATCTTCATTTCCGAAAGACTATTGGTTCAGTGTTATTCAGCAGAAAGTATAAAAATGACATTCCGACCTTCTGTATTCTAGAAGGGGGATTAACGGAAAATATTATTAACAAATCATTTTTAAATGGCATGATGGAAATATAGCAAGCTTTAATTGCGCTGCTACAGCATTTCTGCATAAATATTATTCATCCGGGCAATAAGAGAAACAGCATGTGTCCTATTTAGAGTAACCATGCAGCATATTGATTCAATCCAACCTTAGGACCGTATCGGTAACCAACCCCTGGTCCATGGAATATTAAACCGTCGGCAAGGATAAATATTGATGAGTTATCTGCATAAAACCTAGTTCCTGTTTCGTCTCTTCTACATTATAATTAATTATTCCATTTATACCCTGACGTTTCGCAATTGTCTTGATAAGAGTCCCCGAGGATTCAGTTCGATACATATTCATAAGATTATTTAACAATTTTAAAATTTGAGCATTGTTATCGGCTAAGAAAATAATAAGATCCGTTAGTAAAGTAGGATGTGAAACAAAATCTGGTATGGTGCACGCATCACACAACTTTCTCTTACCACTCTATAATAATTATCGTGAAGCTTGTTATAATAATAATAAGCGTGAATCTAACAACTGAGTAAAACGGAGCGTCTTATTGAGAAAAGTAGCATACGTCTGCTTTCGGACCCACTCGGCATGCCCTTTAAAGTTCGGGCGGGAAATAAATAATTTCAATATACTGTAAATTTGATACTTGCCTCATATGAGATACCCTTGTATCTCTTCTTCATTCATGAGTTACTTACTAATTGCGTCATAAATCACTTGCTAGTGATCATTGAACTATGTTTCCGAATTGGAGCCTTTCCTACACAAACAATTCCAATTATTCAACACGTATTAAAAGAAAATTGTTATCACTTATGTTTGCCGGCTGAATTGGCTCATGAGGTGAGTTGTTTTTAAAAATGATTGAAACGTGCATGATACTGCCTTTCCAAAACAACTTCTTTAGACATTTTTTGAAAATACTGTTTTAAACCTATTTGCGATACCATTCTTTAAAAAGTTTTCTATTTGTCAATTTTTTTAAATCATTAAATCATTTGCACGATCATATTCAAATTCAATACTTATCCATTCCCTTATCCATCTACCACTCGCAGTAGAAAGCTGTAAGGGAATCGTTAGGTATTTAATTTGAATATCAACGTGTAAATGATCTAATAATTTAAGAAATTAAAAAATAAAACAACGTAGGTTTTATGCAATAGAAAAAAGTGGGCAACACATAAATAGTATAATATTGAATGAATAAATGCCTGAAGATAAACAAATTGAGTCCGAAAGGTTCTGAAAAGATGAAAAAATAAAGCATGAAGAAGTTGGATTGTTTTGTTTGCTAATTTCCTGATATCTGATATTCAGTATAAGAGAAATAACTGCATGCATATTTCTTGAAAAAAAAAATGTTTTTTTTTTACTGTTTATTTTGGCTGAAACCATGCTAATGCTTCCGATTTCGATTTCAGGATAATGTTATTCGTTCGTGATTTACGCTGAAAAAAGGAGTCCACAGTAGCATTACTAATAATATATAAATCTGATACGATGATTAAGAATAATACTTTCTAACATTATTTTGAGCCTTAGTAATATTCACCTGACATCCGCATGATGGTATAGACAGATCAATCTAATTAGGGATTGATAAATTATTTGCCACTTCTATAAATTTATTTAGTTGAAAACTAGTTTCGAATGTTATACATTCATCTTCAGTTCTAAAAACACACAAAAAATTCAAAAATAAGCAATTCAAAATATAGTTTGGCATATTTTATATGCTATATACCAAACTATATTTTTAATTGCTTATTTTTGAATTTTTTGTGTGTTTTTAGACCTGAAGATGAATACATAACATTCGAAACTAGTTTTCAAGAGGCAACAATAATAGAAATGGCAAATAATACATCAATCTCTAATTAATAAGATTCGCAGATATCCTTGCATCGTATTTTATTTAGTTTACTATTGCTATAAATATGTGTCCCAAAAAATGAATTTTATATTACTCTAAAGGACCGGGAGGAAAGGGGCACTTGCCTCGAACGGAAGAATTTAGAAGGCGGAAAATTTGGGGCGAAGTTTCATACTTAGGATAAGTAAAAAATTATTGTTTCTGTTTTTTGATTGTTTTAACCTTAATTCAATCAATAAAATTAGTTAATGTTAAGAGATGATGATACATATCTCGAAATAATAATATTATGAAATTGACTTTTATTGGATAGAGGGGTGATGTGAAAGATGGGGCGGCAAAATTAAGCTTTCCCCCTCTGCCTAAAATCCTGGTTCCGGTGCTGCTACTTTATAGAGAAAAAATGTTCGAATTAACCGATAATTATTTATATTACATATGAAGATATATCATAATTAATAATAAGTATATATGCGAAGGCCAACAGAGTTTGACTATTCAAAAACAAAGTAGGTAGTCTATGTTGTCCCAAAAATAATAACTTGAACAAATATTTTTACTAACGAATTATTGAGGCATCTACTAACAAAAAGAGACAACTATTTTTTCGAAAATACGATAATTGATTTATTTCAAATTTTTAGATAGTTCTAAAATAATTTTCACATAACTAAAAAGAAGGCTTGTCAGAAATTTATTATATCAATTGAGAACTTTTTTATTTTTCGCAAAATCTTAGAATTTGGAGTCTTTTTTTTTTGTTAGTAAACGCCACAATCAAATTCTTCGATGTTTTAATTGGTGAACGCTAGGCAAACGCTACTTCGCAAAACCTCCACTACCATGTGTTGGTTACTGGATACAATACCCCTCTTCACCTTAAAGTCTTTAAATAAAACCACTAGGGCTTCCTCAAATGCTTATATTATGTGTCAACTACATACCATTTTACATACAAATATTTGATCATTGACATTAGAGCTGTCTATTAAAATCCTAATGCAAACTGAAAAGGAATTTGAATATTTGGACAGTTGTTGGAGTTAACCTCTGTCAGGCATTGCATGCCGGTAGCACACTATATGGTAGTACCTATCACGTGTCAATTTATGCTAATTCGACCAATACCGAGTATCCATACCTGTACAAGATAGCTGTTGGCCTTCGTTAACGGATTCGACACCATAAAGCAATTAACCAGCGCTCGTTAAATCCTGATTCCGTTTAATACTCGAAAAAGGATAGTTAAAAGCTTAAACATGTATAAATAACAATCATGGGAGATTCTTAAAGAAAAATAAATATTTTTATGAATAAAGAATCCGTTATTATTTTGGATATTTCTTACATATCATATCTCAGCAGCTCTAGTTGACCTATATTGTGATTATAAATACTTATCCCAAATATTGACCCAAATGCTTCCATAAACGCCTTAAAGGGGTATTGTATCCATTGACCAGAACATACTGATGTTAGGGGCCGTAATCCGAAGTAATGTTTGCTTGAATCAAATACCTAATATATGAAAATTTGGTTAAGAGACGCCCAAAGAGTACGTTGGCCAAATCGCTGATGGGAGAATATCATAGGAACACCTCAAGTCAGGTCTTGTCAGAAATAAATACGCTATATGATACGCGTATAGCGTATCGGGAATAGAAACCATCAGGCTATTTAATACAGTTGGGTATACCCAATTATTTTTATTCCATTAATATGGATCGAATATGAAGCTTCTGCTAATTTGCAATGTTTTTAATAAATTAGGATTAAAAATAATTTTTTAATAAAGAAAAATCAATACATTTACGAGGAAAAATGAATGTGCATTTCATAAATGCGTGGATCAGTATTTATTAAGATAAAGTTCACAACTCATAAGTAATGAATCTGATCTCACAACATGAAATAATAAAAATTAAAAAATCGCAAGAAGCAGAGCTCCATCACTAAGGCCGAATTGTCTTTTCATTTGATTTTCAATTATTTTTGTATTTAATAGCTCTAGATATTTCATTCCCATGAAAATCAGCTCTTGAGAAATAGAAAATTGATTTGCAGAGAAATAAAGAGCAAAGATGAACTTTCTCGAGCCAATATTTAAATAAATCTCTCTTAAGAGATTTATTGGGTCGCTTTGCCCAACTATTATTAAGCATTCTTAACAATAATTTCTGTTATATAACTTATCTTGATAAGATTAATAATAATTGAAATATATTTATTGGAGAATTAAAATTACAAAATTGAAAATATCAAAATGACGAGCGTGGAAGAAAAAGGTGATACATCCAAAAGGCACTTCTACAACACCAACTCAATTCGCATACAAATTTTCAACCCTCTAACTCAATTAGAAGGGGCTGCAGATGTGCGCAAGATCTTTAAAACCGCGAACAAACATTAGGACATGCCGAAATTTTGACTGGTATTTACTCCCACTTCTATGGTATCGTTCTGCCTGGAAAACAAGTATCTAAACCGAATTTCAACTCATTTGATCCGAAGGGAGCCTTAAGTGTCCTAAGGAGCCGCTTTAAGTGTCCAAATGAATTTAACAAACATCTCTGAAACCTCCAACACCGTGTTCATAACTATGAAACGGATTTAAAATGCATCCCCACCCTCCACCGACGAACTTCAATACAGTGCAAAAGTCTATTGTTTTCGGAGAGAATACGACAAAAATTAACTTTATACAGTGCCACTATATGTATACATATATAATGAAAGAAACTGTTGACGACAATAAACAGCTGACAATCTGCAAATAACCTTAACTATTAATACTTTTGATTATAAATAGTTTAAAATGTAACCTCTCTATTAAAATATCAGACAGATTATACAGGCTGTAATCAAATTTCACATTTTTTTTTTTTTTTTGAAAAATAATGCAAGCTTCCACGCTCAAGGGCAATAGGTATTAAGGTTATAAGAGTCCAGTCATACCATCTATAAAAGATAAACGAAAAAAACATAAGGAGATATTCACTGGTTTAGAAACGAAAAAGTAAAATGCAAGAAAAAATATACTATTTGCCTTATTCCTATTTTAGATTTACAGTTATCACAAAAAATAAAAAAATGTATAAAAAAAAACGCATTAATAACAGCGATCAGGGTCTGTCCTCCCAAACCTCATCATAAATTCGGATCCATTCCCAGTGAAAGGCCCAGAGGTTAGAAATCATTAGAGCCCTAAAGCCCAATGTCATTTGACAATATTACTCAACCCGATCCGACCAGAAACCAGAAACCCTCTATAGGAAGAAAGTTTATAAAATTTCTAATGATAAATTACAAGCGTAGGTAAGCAAGAGTGTTGAAAATCCAATTTAATTTCCATAATAAGAGGCTTTTGGGCTCAGACCAGAAGATTTAGGGTTTAGGGCCAGGGTGGCGGAAAAAAAAGAGTATGGGACGGGTCGGTACTTTTCCAGGTAGAGACCTCTCCTGCGATCATGTGCAGGGTCCCGCAGGGCGAAACTCTCCGACCTATACAATACAATACTCAACACACATAATACAGCTTAACTCAACTCTAGTGGAAAATAACTAGAAATAAAGAAGAAATAATTCCACGGTTTTTCCAATTATTGACATTATAGTTAGCACTTACTGTTAATTAGAAATAAATACAAAGCATCTGGAAAACGAATAATTACTTATCTACTAATAAATAAAGTCTTTGAACATACTAATTCAAGGATCTACCAAGCCAATATGAAAAATTCTTTATACCTTAGACAGGTATAAGCTTATTAAGGAAGGCTTTGGGCTTTATAACATCACACTTGACTCATTGCTGAAGAGATATAGGTTTTAGGACGGAACTAATTCCCACAAAGACGAGATTGGAGTTTTTTATTTTTTATTGTGTTATCTTTTTGGTATACTAAAAGTCTAGAAAAATCTGAGTTTGCAAAAGGCATTTGCCCAAGTTATTTAGCCACCATCATGAAATTTAAAAAAAAAATCGTGAGAGGTATAACTCGAATAACGGAAAATATCTTGCAAAAAATAATATGAAATTGGTTTTAAAAAATACAAACGAATAACAAAATGGTGGCCGAAAAACTAAATTAAAAGTAAATTAAATAAATAAATAAATAAATTAAATAAAAGTAAATTTGCTAAAATTTGAGCACTAACAGACCTCTTTATGTTTAATGTATCACGATAAAAAGTTAAAAAAAAAAAAAATCTCCAAAAAAACGAGAACTCACCATTTTATGAATTTATTTGGCAAATATCATGGAAACTGTTCTCTCTACAAAGATAATTATCAAACTACTATGTATGTAGTGAATTTATCTACCTCTAATAGAGTTCTTTATATTTACTAGTTCCCGACTTCAAAAACACATTTATTTTTTATCCAAAAAGCGAGAAATTACTATTTTATGAGTTTATTTTGGATTATATAAAGAAAACTGTTCTTCTTACGAAGATAATCATCATTATCAACTTCGTATTTACCATCAAACTAGCTCCAATTTGAGTGGTAATATGTATCTGTAGTCTAATAGTTCGGTTCTTCCTACGAAGATAATCATCATAAACATTATTGTGCATAACTAGCTCTAATTTGAATAGTAATGAACCTTTGTAGGTCTAATAGTTCACAAGATAATTTTTTTCAAAATAATGCATGTTGTGTACTGCTACACTGGTGAACTGGTGTTCAAGTTACAATATGGTGATTTCTCGTCTTTGGAAAATAAATCTGCTATTTTAAACTTTGTCTTGGTAACTATTAGACGTACAGATGTATATTACCACTCAAATTGGAGCTAGTTTGATTTACAACGAAGTTGGTAATGATGAGTATCTTCGTAGGGAGAGCAGTTTCCTTTATATTTTCCAAAATAAACTCACAAAATGGTGATTTCGCGCTTTTTGGAAAAAAAAAATGTTTTATTTAACTTTATCTTGCGAACTAGTAGATACAAAGAGCTCTATTACAGCTCAAATTAGAGCTAGATAAATTCACCATAAAGTAGTTAATCATGATGATTTTCGTATAACGAGCAGTTTTCTTGATAGCTAGAAATACATGCAGAAAGTGGTATTTTCTCGTTTTTTGGAGATTTTTTTTTTAGCATTTATCTAGGAAACCTGTAAACGTAAAGAGGTCTAGTAGGGCTCAATTATTAGCAAATTTCCTTCACATTTAAAAACGTATTTTCGATGTTTTTTCCTCGGTTGGTACATTTCAAGATATTGAGCACTCAATGAAAAATAAGTACATAAAAGTTTTGTTTCCAACACTGCAAAATATTTCGGCCACCATTTTGTTATTTATTTTTATTTTTTAAAACCATTACCATGCTCATTTTTAGAAACTGTCTGTAATTTAATACCATTTGAGATGTTTTATTTTAGGTTTAGGTGGATCAAGAAAAAGCCGCTTATCGCTTGCTTTAAACTACAAATTTAACAAACTTATTATAGTGAATTAATATTTACAATATTAACAAGAGCTGAAAAATGGTAAATAACCTACTTAAAAAAAAACTGTGGTAAATATCAATTTATTGCATACTACTGCTGACTAAACTGAGCCCCCAAATTTACTGGGGAACTTCATTTCGGGGTACCCTACTCCTGGATGAATTCCCTTCATCACAGCTGGGAATTCCATCTGCCGCTGGAGTACCATTTCCTGTACTTCATTATGGCAATAGCACCATTGCATGGTACCGTCTCGTAGCCATTAATGAAATGAGGCCACGCTGTACCCGAATAAGCTTTTATATTTGCTCGCTGGCAGGAGTAGAATAAAATAAATGCGTGTGAGTCAAATATACGAGAAATCGCCATGAAGTGATCATAAAAATCTAAAAGTCAGTTGAGGTTTTTGCCATAGCCAACTGATTCTACTGAGGCAAGGAGACGCCTAAGAATAAAGCCCGTAAGATGCATAGCTCTCGGTATCAGCATTACAGTTCAATTTCATTGTTTTCAATATGAATTTAATCATTCTGTCCACCGTCTTCGGCTGATGCAAAGAAATAAATTGAAACATAATTGATAATAGATGATCATTAGCATTATTAGCGTACGCATACTCAGCGTAATATGTCAATAATGCCCTATACTCGTGTTGCCAATAGGCAAAAAATGGCAGGAATTTTTTTTTCCAAAATCCAATAAGCTGTTGGTCTAAGATCACCAATACCAATTATCTCCATCACTACCCTGTTTAAATTTTATCTATGCGTTTCCAAATCCTTAAATACTTTCAGTGTATTATTTACAGATAAGCTTCAATTTATCTAATCTTCTAAGAGATTCCACATTTTTTTACAAGTGTTTTCTCCTCCAAACAGCCCAATTTTGTATAGAATGCACCAATTTTATTGCATTCGCGTATCAGAAATCAGACGAAAAACTAATGAATTAGAAAAAAATAATAGAATCATTACTGAAAATACTAACCATCATTGGAAAGATGAGTAAGATGTAAGCGAAGTATTACCGACAAATCGAAGTAAACTACATAGTACCGATAACAAAACGCCATTAATTGCATGAGAAGTATAACATATAAAGCAAAATAAGGAACAAGCTTAGCAAACCTTATTATCCAATATTTTAAGCACCGACCTAGAAAATAACATGTTACATATTCCATTTTATCAAGTAGATTACAAAAAAAATACTATGGGTAATGAATTTAAGGGTGACTATGAAGGAAGACTTAATTTTCTTCAAATTATCTGTCCGAAACCGAATGGAAATGACGGGTATGATTGAGTGAACTAAATAAGTTCATCGCATGTAGGAGTTCATGTGGGCAGCGTATCACGTCATATTTGTATCAGTCTGATGCGATAATCTGCATATCATGCATGATAAAGGACCTTTTTTACATAAAAATATGTTATTTGCATAACGGCTAATAAATAATTTAAAGCCTGTAACGATTCTTTACAGAGTAATCTGCTTGCATTACTGCATTGGACCCACTTGTCCACTCCAGGACATCTGGAAAGAATATGACCCTGTGTTCTTAACCAGAATAACAGTACTTACGTGTTGTGTATATCACTCCACAAAAAGAAGTTCTTTCTTTGTCTTTGTTCCTTTTATTTATAAACAACTCTTGTTTTCCTAAACTACAGAAGCGTTTAATGAAACTTTAGAGATACGTAATGGCCCAATTGGGGTAGTGAGAAATTCAAAGGGAAAAAAAATAATTTTATGACAGTGTTGTAGGCACTCGTACTTCAGTCCCATCCTTTTTAACAGGATAAGTAAGAAGTAAACTGTATCCTATTTTTTTAATATGAATTCAGATGGATCAAATAATTTCTTAAGGCCAGATCCAACGTAAAATAAATCCCGTTCAGTAACCTTTAAATCCAAGTAGAGGAATTTTAATAGACCTGCCCTTGAACAAAACTATTATTTTTTGAAGAGGCCTGCGATCTTGGGAAACTTTCCATAAAAATAAGTAGTATAAAATACTAAAGAAAAGGGGGAGGGGAAACATGATTTTTATTTACAGAATTATTTACAATTATTGTAGCTGGCAACTAAACATTTTTTTTAAAAACTTACAATTAGTCTAATATCTTATTTATAATTAGGGAACAATTTTCGAAAAAAAACTTCCTAGCACCTGCCCAATCTTTGTTTGGGGATACTACCATCATCATTACACTAAACTATCTTACAATTGAAGGGTAAGGGAAAAAAATCTGGTGTCACTTTTTTTTTTAAATGGATCAGGATGAAAAGGTTTATTTTTCCAGGACATTAAAAAGGAGGGAACGATGAGAGTCAAGAAATGTTGGCCATTGAAGTTTCATCCATACTGTAAAAATACAAACATGTTTTTCTCCATTCAAACGCCTTGGAAAAATGCACCTCCTCATTCTGAATCATTTTAGAAAAAAAGTGACTTACCTGTTTTTTTTTTTCTCCTTATCCTTCAATTTATTTATACATCTCTAAGACTTGTAATTTAGAAAAAATAAATTTAAAGAACTTTTTTTTTGGATGGTCTCAAAATAAATACGGATAAGATGAAATATATGGTTAGCAATAGAAACAGAGGCGATTTTGATGATATAGATATAGGAGAAAATAGGTTTGAACACATTGAGAAATTTAAGTATTTGGGGTCTATGATTACTAGAAAAAAACGAAATTCAAGGGGAAATAAAGGCGCGGTTAATGGTGGGAAATGCTTGTTATATTTCGATATCATCATTACTTAGGTCGCGCATTTTGTCCAGAAACTTAAAACTTTGAATATACAAAACTATTATCTTGCCTACAGTTCTGTACGGGTGTGAAACGTGGCCGCTAACCTTGAAGGACGAACAACGCTTTAAGGTCTTCGAGAATAAGGTATTGCGTAAAATATTTGTTCCGAAAAAGGATGAGTCAACGGAGAATTTAGGTTGTTCCATAACGCGGAATTGCGGAGCATGCACCCTGTCAATATAATCGAAGTGATATCATCGCGACGGTTGAAATGGGCTTGCAAAGTTGTTTTAAGTGTGATCTAACAAATTTGTGTTTGGATGGTAGTCGGTGGACCGAGGTTTGTAGGCAGCGATTGGTGGATCGGTATTGAACCATCGGGTTCGCTAAGCTTTTTATTATTATTATTAAAGAATTTTTTTATTAAAATCACAACTTATTCTAAATAGACTAATGTATTTGATATTTTCTTTGCTTATATTTTTATATATATTTTTTTAATAGATGCTAATTTTGTACATAGTCCTCCATTACATTTTAGCAAACCTTTCCATTCCTTTTTAATTCCCCCTTATCCTTATGTACATCAGTTGTTCTCAAACTTTTCAGTTTAGCGGCACACTGAAATTATTAAAATTCATGAGACACCTAATATTATTATTATTATTTTGATAAATGAAATAATAAACTATAGTAAAAAATAAAATAGGATTATAAAAAAAAGAGTATTGAAATAAAAACCAATATTAATTTTTATATTGGTGTGGATGTAGTTGATTGGAGGGTGCTGTCAATGAAGAAGTGCAAACTAATAAGTCCGCAACCACCCCACATCTTTATTTTTTAAGTTGTTTTATTTTAAATTACAATTATATTAAATTACAAAAAAAAATTTAGAATAAGTATATTGAAATTGTAAGTAATTTAAGTCATTCAAGCTGATGGGCTAACCGAAGCTTTATATGAATGTATTTGTTATGTTGTAAATATGAAAAGAAATAAAATTTATTTCATTCGTTCATGATTTATTGACCAGAAATTACCATCTATTACAAAAAAAAAATTCAATTAATTTCAAGACTTTGGAAAAAAATTACCAAAGCCTTTACATTTTCAAATGAAACTGCACGCTTCAAGAGAATGTTAATCAAAAAGTGATCAGTACAGATCAACGCCGGTTAATAAATCCTTCTAAAACCTGATTAAACTCGGAACGGATCTGATTGATATTGTATCCGTTCGTTGGCGTTCAAACAGCAAAAATTACCATACTATCAATCCGAGGCCGCTTAATTCAAGGAGCACAACAAATTCCGACTGAACGAATTTGTCAGAGTGATATATCGGACTGGTCTTCAGCAGTATATATCCAATAACAGCCCAGCACAGGCTAGATTGATGCTGCCAATTTGCATCTTAGTCTCAATTAACTGGATCAATTAACCGTTGATTTGCAGAAACTTAAATGTCCCAGGCGTTTATCCTCTGCATAGTAGGAGCAAGATCTAGTAGAATCAGTTGAGAAGCTAGATTTATCCTCGTGGAAATTCTATTTAATAAATTAATAATAAACGCCGGAGACTAAGGAATACATGTCATCTTCCCATTTACGAATTCTTTCGCGGACATTGTTCACTATCAGATTGTATTTCATCAAAGAGGGGATGTGGAGTCCTTGAAATAGAGACATGTGGCTGTCATATGGGCCTATTATCACGTTTTCATAATGCTGGTCCCCTGCCGAAAATAATTCCAGACTGAATTAGCAATAATTACAACTAATTTAACAATACATAAATACATAAATTAACCATACATAAACAAACAATATATAAATATATATATACATTATATATATATATATATATATATATATATATATATATATATATATATATATATATATATATATATTTAATCTACGAAACTATAAAATAATTCAAAAGAAAGACAAGAGGGATACTAGATAACTTTTTTTTTTTTTAAGAAAGAGAGAGAGAAGGCGACGCGATAGCAGAGAATAGGGACTCGAACAGAAAACTGAACTAAGTGCTAGAACAATTATGGACAATTTTCAACCCCAGAGGCAAAACAGCGTACCTCCGGATAGATTATCTCTGATGACGGGCAAAAGAACGTACAATAGAACAGACTGTAACGGAAGAAAAAATTACTATGTGAATACCTATAATTTATACTTCGTAATAGCTTTTACGACAATGAATAATTTTGGTAATTAACTTGTAATGGTTATATAATTTAATAAATTATTTACACTGGATATTATTTACCAAATCTAACTCTCATCCTCTCCCCTCCAATCCAAAATTAAATTAAATACAAATATAAAAAAGTTAACATTTCAAATCTTAATTCAAAGCATAATAAAATGTTTGCTATATCTTCGCTGATATTAGACCGATTAAGTTGTTATTTTTTTTTTTAATGGATATCTTTGTAGACAATTAAATTAGCTTTCAGATGAGCATCTAGATTGATAATTATCGAATCATAAAGAAACAAAACAAAGATGAACCGGTTTTTAATGGAACATGTGCACAATACTTTATAAAAACATATTAATAAAGTTCAATACGCTACATCTCTGCTAATTCTGGTTCGATTTAGATGATTATTTATTTATTTTTTTGTTTTGTAAGAAATTTAATAAGCTTTGGAAATGACACGAATAAACCAAGTTTGTAATCAGTTGGCTCTGAAAGGCAAAGATCCGTTGAAAAATGCCCATTGAAATTTTGACCCGATAAACTAGTAGCGGAAGGTAAGTACAAATATTAGAGGGTGGGCCAGTTACATTTGAAGTGCCCATACATTACTTAGTCAGGCGCCTTTTTTTGTTTTCAGAGTTAAAGATAAAATGACCATTCGATGACCGGCTGTCCCGGGTTTGGGAAGGTTGCAACTATTAAACGACAGGCTCCTAACAGATATGATTATGATGATGGCAATATGATTTTTCGATAAATAAAATCAAATTAAAAGTAAATCAAAATGAAATTACCGACTTTTCGTCTCAAGATTACAGATAACAGTTTAATATTGCTGAAAAACTTTTCACGGCTCTGAATAAATAACGGGCATTTCGTCCCTATGATGTCCTACTATCGAATATAAAAAAGTGCGTTTTTGATATTCGTCATATTGAAACGCACTATGCAAGGCACGTTTTGTGGCCAAGTCTCGAATTCCCCTACCCTCAGGGGTTGATTCCTTGGATCTTTCGGGGGTTAGGCATTCGAAACTACGCCACAATAGTGAGTCGTCTAGAGCGATTTCACCAGTGGTGGATCTAGACCCTACGGGGCCATGGGCTAAACTATATTACGGTTAGGGAGGTTACTGGTCCTGGTACTGGTAATGATGGGGGAAAGAGTCCATCAAGTGAGCATCTCGGGTCTACAGCGGCGCACAGTGGTCAAAACTTGGAAAAACTCCTCATTCGCAGTCCTCTTAAAATGCCAATTCAAATATATCCCAGCATTTTAGAATAGTTTACGAGATAATTTCCAGATTCACGGAAGAAAATGGCATTTTTATATTTGTATTTGCTTAGCTCAAACTCCTATCTATCATAAATCGCATCATAAAAAGCATGGAATTTGATGTCAAAATTCCGGGTCTCTTCATTTTTGCTAATTTATCAATGAATATTCAATGATGCTGTTAGAATATCTTTTTGGCATATATGACACTTAAGGGTGGTTGAAGGTCTATTTTATATGTATTTTTTGTACTTTTTTTAAATGTTTAAATAGCCTTTTTTAAAAGTGTGTATCTTTTGAGCGAGGCCAAGCACAGTGTTCTAACTTATTTCTCTTAACCTATCAGACTTCTATTTACTTGATTAATTAGTATCCAGTTGCGTAAATTTGCGAACTTTGTTGATATTTTGATTTTAATTCGTAAAAGCTAATTCGTAAATTGTTATAAGTGAACATGCCCAGAAAGGGATCTCTGTGAAACGTTTTTGAGAAGCTCTGAAAAATTTCTCATCTATGTTTACTGATTACGAATTTCAACATTTCCATTTCAATTTTTTTCTGGACGTATGAAAAAAATTCAGTGTTTTTTTTTTTTTATTTTAAACTACTAATTCCAATAATTAAACAAGATTATATTATCTACAATTTTTATTTTAAAGATTTTTAAGTTTGGCGGCTCTGTTTTGAATCGAATTCGAGTCGAAATTAGGAGACGCTTGGTAGTCCAGTCACATGGGGATCAGAAAGAGGGTGGATAATTTTGGAGAAGTTCTAAAAATCTAATCATATATGTTTTTGGAGTGCAGATTATAAATTTCAACTTTGCCACCTCAAATTTTTCCCCAAAACAAAAAAATATTAGGTATAAAATGCCTAATACTCTCTACAAGATTCTTGTATGGTAGCACTATCATTTAAGCTGATTAAAATAGTTGCGGAAAATCATTATTTTAAAAATTTATATTTGTTTTATTGCACGTTTTATTTGCATTTAATTTATATGAAATATAAAAATAAATATTGATACTATGTTAAAAGTTTTAAAATTATTATTTCCTTATAAAATTAGGTTTCATTAATGTTCATATAATTTTTTTTTTCTAATTAGAGTGAGTTTGATTGACCGTAGATATACTTAAGGAAAAAGTTGGTCGGGGGTGCGGTCAAAGACTAACACATTAATAAGTTTGACTTATTTATTTTGGGCCAACGTTTCGGCCTAAGTTTTGGGCCATCATCAGGTCTAAAAGAAAAAACAAAATAACAAATTGAAAACGACAGGGGCAGTAAAAAATGATAAAACCAGAAATAACAAGCAAGATAAAAAAAATTGTATCTGTATTTTTATATTTTTCTGTTGTTATTTTGTTTTTTCTTATAGCCCTGATGATGACCTAAAATGTTGGCACATGATAAATAAATCTTACATATTGATGTGTTAGTCTTTGGCCGCAACCCCCGACCAACTTCTTCCTTAAATTTTTTTTTCGGTTCCCCTTTAGCTAAACAATTATTTTCCATATCTTTTTTAGCATATCTTGAAATCTTTAACTCCTGTTGCATCGGGGTTTGCTGCATTTGATTCAGGATTAAAACAACCCGCTTTTTGTGTTATTTAGCTACAACATGAGAGGCCAGATTTTTCGCAAAAAGGCTGTTTTTTGACCACTGTGCGGCGCCAGTTCGAATTCGGCCTGGGCGGGTTGAAATTTAGTTTGTGGCGAACCTTGAATGAACACTACCTTCCTGTAGGAATAACCCGTATTGTTTAGGAAAGGACGTCAAACACCAATAATGAAAAAAATAAAAATTAATAATAATTTAAAAATAAATAAGTGAGCCTATAGAGAACCTGTCAAGTGGAAGGCAGAGTTCGCGGGGCCCTACCTCAGAATAATATGAAAATGTTGAGGCAAAATGGCCATTTAATCGTTTTAAATTTGCTCTCAAAACTCATGTATTCAGCTTATAATTTTTCAGTTTAGTTACAATTTTTTTGTTTTTGTTTGTATGGTTTAAATTTTATTTTTGTATAGAGTTGTTAGTTGTTAGATTATACCATTCATTTATTTAAATTATATATAATGCGGGATTCTGGACATTTCCTCTCCTTCCCTTTGGATCAACTACTGTTTTTCAAAGATAAAATATGATATTCACATTCTTCACATTCAATAGTTGTGACATGGCAGGGACGATAAGAAGGTAAATCAAAATGGTTTTAGCCATTTTTAATGAAAAGCGAACAAAACTTCAAGCATTTTGATTTAAGGTGGCGAATGGCGGGTTGATATTGCTTAATACCTTAAGTTTATCATAGGTGTATCGTACGTATTACAGCTCTTTAAAAAAAAAAAAAAAAACAGTTGAAGGAACACTTTTTTTCTATTTATTTATTTAGTTTTTTAGTTGACATCCGCATGATGGCATAAAAGGATCAATCTAATTAGGGATTGATAAATTATTTGCCACTTATATGATTTTGTTTTATTGAAAACTAGTTTCGAATGTTATACATTCATCTTCAGTTCTAAAAACACACAAAAATTCAAAATATATTTTGCTTATTTTTGAATTTTTGCGTGTTTTTAGAACTGAAGATGAATGTATAACATTCGAAACTAGTTTTCAATAAAACCAAATTATAGATTTTTTTTTTTTTGGATATCTTAATATAGATTTCTTTAAAAAAGTAAAAGAAAAAGAAATACCTGGTTAAAACTAGAAAATATATTTTCGTAAACAATAGGATCCTGTTTACTAAGCTTTTCCACATCCTAAGGTGTGCGTCATTATACATCCTGCCATCCATTTTAGTGTTTACCTGGACTTAAGGTTTATACAGCCAAGGATCTGGTAGCTTAAGTAGAATTTAGAACAATCATACCTCCAACACTGATTTTTTTTTTAAATTTTATTCTATTATTAAAAATGTTAATTTCAATTTTTTTAAATAATAAAAAATGGAACACCACCAACAATTTCTTCAAGTTAAATATTAATAATTAACACCCTTTCAAGCACTTAACTATAATAACGAGCTAAACCTTTCATTATTATGATTATTAGTAACTTAAAAGAAATAACCTCATTAATATTTTATAGGTATAAACGAGGAGCTTTCTATCAAAAATTAATACATCCACTTTTGGAAAATTATCAAGAGGGCATCTCGTGGAAATAAGGCAATTTTTTATTCATCATGTTGATGTGTCACACCTGTTTGGCAGCAGAAAATATAAGATTTGAAAGAAGCTGAATGATTTTGGGATTGTAGAATGTTAATTCTTCAAAAAAATCTTTGTTTCTGAGCAGTGGACATATTAACTTTTGATAAAAAACTCAAATTTATTGCTAAAGAGACTAAAGCATTACCCGAAAAATCATGCCTGACTGTGCATGGTTGAACAAAATTATAATATGTAGATTTACTTTCTGTGCAAATGTATTATTTTTTTCACTTAAGTTCAAATACATTACCACTATTAAATTATGTATCATTAAGTTAATTGAATAATGAATATGCGTTTTATTTAATTTAAAAAATATCCGAAACAGGCAGCAATCTAATTCCCATAACTATTATCTATTATCCTCCAATTCTATTGAAAAAACAAATGATCATGTAGTCATCGAATATACCATTTTAAATATACTTAACCACGTAGGGCATGACTAGTAAAGAATCTTCTTTACTGTAAACTTTTTCAATAGTAATTGTGGGTCCGTACCTGTGGGTCGGGTAATCACTACTCAGTGCCTTACCAGCGCAGGTTTGCTTTGGAAATGGTTACTGTGATTTTGTAACAGCGACCCACAAAAATGGAGGCGCTAGGGCCCACGTTGGGAAACGGCTGATGGATCTAGGGAGCTGGGAGGGCAATAACAGCGATTAGATCGCGTCACGAAACAGTCCCTTATCGGCTGTTAATATCACATTTGGGGACGGCATCATAAACCAATATTCGACCTGAAAATATCGGCCGCATCTACTCGCTCCAAAGCAATTATCTTTGGCCTTTACAATATTCTATCTATTTATGATTGGGCGTTTAGATTATGAAAGTTGATGTTCTTTCTGTCAATTTAGAAACAAAAAAATAACTCGAAATTAAATATCATTGGTTAAAAAAAAAATTATTGTACTTTATTTTTTACATCTTTTTATTATAGGCAATCCATAACAATGATGATCTTTGGCGAAATACAATCATATTCATTCTAATATATAGCTTGTAACCATAGAACCAGACATTCCATTTTGATCGGTGGAGAGAGGACGAAATGTTACTCTCGTCTCCCCAAAAAGAGGGGGAGCTATTCAATTTTTCCTATTTTTTAATTGGTTTTTGTTTATATAATTTATTCGCTTATGTAAATAATATGATATTCACTTTTATTTCAGATTTTTTTTAAAAATTTTTTACATCAAATTATTGGGAAGACGAAACTATTATTGGGAGGGGGAGGGGAAGGATCGTCCTCCCTTCCTACGTCTGCGCCTATGCTTATAGCAGTTAATGTAAATCTAGAGATGGGTAAGAAAGTACTCTTGAGTAACGAGTACCGAGTATTTTACTGGAATACTCGCACTAGTCGTAGTCACGGCCGTCTAGTGAGAGTATTCGTTACTCAGAGTAATTTTACCCATTTCTTATGTAAGCATCAGATAGCGCAAGCAATATGTATTTTAAAGAAGTGCGCAGCAGAATTCCGTCACTGAGGTCGTATTTTCACTAAAATACAAAATCAAAAATATCTAAATGGCGAGGATGGGAGAAAACAGTTGAAAATACCATTACAAAGTAAAGTGGTTTAACGGGAACATGCACAGATTATTTTCAAATGATGGGATAAGAAGTTTTTTGAGTGACTTTTTTTTTTTCAAAGATAGAGTTAAGTGCGGTTATGTATATTTAATGCATACAAAATGTTTTTCAAAAGCAATATTGCTCAATATTCAAGGGATACAAATATGATAAAAACTTAAATGTTTCAGGTTTTATCAAAACGTTTTAACTTTAAAATTGGTTAAAAGCCCTCTCAAATATTAAAAGCGTTTAAATATAAACATGACTAAAAATCCTAATCTTTGCTAATGCTGTTCCGATTTAGTATTACGACTTTTTTTTAGTATTAAGACTTATTTTTTTAGTCTAACGACCTTTTTTATTTGAGGAGAATTTACTTTACAAGTTTTTAAGCCTCTAAATCAATTTGGAGGGGTTCTAGAGGTGTGCAAAATCTTATAAACCGCGGGAGTGGGAGAAAAAAGGCACTTCTCTAACGCCAACTCAATTAACATATTCTTGTATATCAAATACTATTATGGTATTGTTCTTCCTAAAAAAAAAACCCACACACCGAATTCCAGCTCATTTGATATGATATGCCCTAGTACATGTTAATCGTGTTCTATGGGTTGCAAAACGGTGACAGTCTATTATTTTCGGAGAAAATACTCGTACAACTAAAAATGTTTTTTGACGGATACAAATAATACAAACAATTTATCATACTCCTAATGATGTATGGGATCTTAAAAAAAAAAAAAAAAGGAAAATGAAAAAGAGAAATCAATGTAAGTCAGATGTAAAGATTATTAACAGAAGCAGAATTAACAACAAACCAATAATTAAACGAACATATAGTAATTATAGATATGTAGGTTAGAAGATCAATTCCTGATGAGCAAAGTCGATTGAGCAAAAGAAGGATTTACGCTTTACAGCAACTCCTTTCATAATTTATATAATAATAATAATTTATTTAGTCAGCGGAGGATGATAATAAACATCAACTAACTTTATTGTATGATTAGTCCATATTTCGCATCACAAAAAACAAAATAAAATAAATAATAAGCATCTCTATTTGAATTATTTAATATTTACAATTTTCTTTCAAAACTTCCGATGTCTTAGGTACTATTTAGATTGCAAATAAACTCGGAGCACTAATTATCCAGTACCAGTGTTTGAACGACGGTCCTAAGACAACAAAGTATACCAGAACTGGCGACCAGCTAAGCCTTTTGAAAAAATATTTTTAAAAACACAAAGAAAAGTATCTACAACTATTTCATATGTTGTTTAAAAATTTTATTTTTTGTACAGAAAAAATTAGAAAATGAAGTTCGCAAAGAATTCAGTCACCCAAGGAACGCTGTAGATTTCTTCTTAACATTGGTAAATTTTTAGATGCAACTGGTCGACTACAGTGCACCAGTTAAATTCCCATTTTTATATTTAATGTAATATCCATTTCAGTTTGATTCTTAATTTTTGTCATTAAGTTATGTTATATTAAATTAAAGAGCATCAAATTTTGTTTTTAATGTACCATAGCTTTTTATTTTAAATGCCCTGGAAGGGAGTTAGTTATATTGGAAAAACTGAAAAAAAAAAAAAATTTTTTTTGCGATTTTTCACGATGGCGAAAATACAGGTACACCATTATATATACCTGAAAATTAAAATTACTCCATTTTTTTCAAACCAAACTGGGCTAAAATACGAATTGCCGAAGATAGGGAAATTGCCTATTTCGAGGTGTACTTGACCGAATTTAAAATTTGTTGTGCTCAATAGAGGCAGAATTTGATGCTCTACAACTTTTATTTCATGCGTTCTTCTCTTAGAGTACTCATTTCCAAACTGTAGACTCATATATAGTACGCTGTCTGTGTTTTTGAAAAAAATCGTCGTTTATGAGGGTGGTTTTCGACCACAGGAGTTATCAAAATTATTATGTTGTGTTACTCATTAGAAGCAGAAATTGATGTTTTTTAATTAAATGTACGGTAGCTTTTTCGATAGAATGCACCGTTTAGTAATTATAGGTGAAAAAATAAAAATAGTCCTAAAATTTCGATTTTTTTTTGGCCGGGATGTTTAAAGGTAGCATGATCCGATTTAGTATTTATATACTAAAAGGATTGTTAAAAAATACTATCAAAGTTTTCTTCGCATAATGTCAATTTTTTTACACGAGCTCGAGAGCCTAGACCGAAGTATAGTTTCATAATTCCGAATTGTAATAATAATAATTAATCAAACAAGTTTTTTTTTTGTTTTTTATAACTATTTTTATTCAATAATAGTACATTAAGTCGCAATACAGGACAATGGTAATAGTGATTAAAGAGTCAATTTTCCCTATATTTACAGAAAATTAAATAATAAATAGGAAAAAAAAATAAACTTAATAAAAAAAATTTGTGTCTAAAACTTATAATTTGAAGTACTAATGATATAATTTTTAATTTAAAATATGAAGCATGGTGCTGTTCATTCATAAATCTAAGGAAGACAAATTTGAGTAAGATTGTCCCTCTTGCAATTGAATGGTAGTTTGATACATCATTGGTCAAAACGGACGACCGGAACACTTCGGTAACGCAGCATGTAACTATCCATCTGTCTGTGCTCACATCTGCCCCACAGTGCCCCAGACCGTTTGTCACTGACATCCCTGGCTAAAACAGTACAGTATGGCTATATGGTGAAACACTGTTAATTAGATATCAGATCAATTCTCATTAATGACCACCTCTTTTACCACCTTTCGATTTCTTGGGTTATGTTTTTGTTATTCTCTTTGCGTATCCAAATGACGTCTCTTTTTATTCTATATTGGTCTCTTGTCTACAGTTGCTGCATTCATGTATAAATACATAAATATACTTGCAGGAAAGGTCTTCTGCAATTCCAGGCTACTTAGTTATGTGCTGACAACAATCGGCAATTACATTTAATTGCCTACATTATAATTTTTGAGCGAGGATTGTATGACATGGTCACGTTCACCTTGAATCTAAAGAAGGATTCTCGAATCGTATCATTAGAAGTAATTTAAATAATATCTGTCTTAATTCGAGGGCAATTATAAATTATTTATGTATATCTAGATCCTGTTCTCGCGAATTCATATGAAATGGAAAGCCGGCTGAGACGGTTTGCGGTTTTTTCATAAGTGTTCATAATTAGTACAAGGAAAATGGAAAATAATTCGAGGTAACAAGAGAGAAAAAATTAACAAAAATATTCACGTTCATAAATATGCATGATAAATGCTGATACCATGACTCATTGCGAAGTGGTAAGAAATACGCGAATTAACGATTAAATATAAGTGGAATAATATGGAGGAATTACTTGGAATAGCGTTGGTCCGGAATAAAATACAGGGTTTCCAATTTTCTCTAATTAAATCCTCTGTATCTGTAAGTTAATTTGTGAATGACACTTTCCCTTTGATCTCTAACTTTATATTTAAAACATATTACCCTCTGTATTATCAATTGCTTACGTTAGATGAATTAGAATTATTATCACATTATATCTTCAGCTGAAAAAAATCTCGCCACAGAAGGTACCATTGCTTATTAGTCGTTCTCACCAATGCTGGCAAGGGGACAAGGGTGCAGCACACTTAAATATTAGCAAGGGGACAAGGGTGCAGCACACTTAAATATCAGCATGGGTGTGAAAACAGCAACAGAAGGAAAGGAATATTTATTGTTTACGCTGCACCAAATAGCAAACATGACAAAATAGGCGTAGGATAAAATTAAAAAAAATGAACTATTATTATATACTTGCTGAATAACTTCCTGGACTTTATTCAGAGGGATGAAGGTATTTTTTTACGAATCCCTAGTAGACAGTGATTTTTATATTATTCTGTTCATAAGCAAATTTTGCAAAAGTTTAAGTTCCGTATCGCGAAAAATTTGTCAACCTTTAATTTGTTGGATAATTTAGTGAGCCTTTCGCAAATCACTATCTTAAATTCTTTCTCGAAATTAAATCCTTAAATGCTCTTAAATTCTGATAAAGATGAAAAGGTATGTAGTTTCTTTTTAATAAAAACAAATTTATTTATATAATAATGGCAATATTGTAATTTTCAATTTATATCTCTCTACGAGTAATTTTCAAATTCTCCGTCCTAAAGAAACTTACCCTTTTACAACCCCTCAAGTCTACAGGAACAGCCAAATTTTCGTAACAACAGATAAATTTATCCCTCTGAACGGAAACTTACAAAATGTTGAAAATTAAGAAAACCATATTTAATAGTTTTATGTTCTAATATAAATACATATGTGCATTTAAATAAGTAAATATCTTTATGTTATTCTGTTTTAATTAATAAAATAGAGGTCGTCTTCTGTACCATAAAAATATTAAGACTTTTATGAGAGAAAATACGATTCAGAAAGATACACTTCATTCCGCAAAGTGATGGTTCGTCATGGAAAAGAAATTGTTACGGAAAAGAAAAGGAAACAAACAGATATAAACCATTTTTTAAAAAAAAAGTTAATTTGCTAGTTTTTAAAATTATTTACGTTGTTTATGCATTTTGGTCACCTAGTATAAATATATTTTTTTGGAGGAGGGGGGAGGAAGGGTAGAGGATTTGTAGAAGTCGTTTGAAAGTTTTAGTGATTTTTTTTTTTGTTTTTAAGAACGGGAAATACATCTTCAGGATCATGAGAAATAAATATCATGCTTGTTTTTTAGATGGTTTATCTATTCATTCTTTTTCCATTCATAGTCATCACCATATTGAGTTCATCTAGCTCAAAGCATTCTTCCGATAGTTCTATTATCTTAAGAAACGAAATATTATTTGTGAGTTATTTACATAGTTATTCATAAATGTGCATACATATTAATTTTCAAACTAGAAACATTTCTGATGAAAATATTTCTCTTACAGGAGGATTGTTCAATAGAAAAATTTAGACTTCCTTAAACGTTTTCCCCGATAGATAAGGAAATCTATTTCAATTATTTACACCGGTATCAGGAGTTAAAGTTTGTAATATTAATGGTGTTATTAAAAATGCATTAATCCACCGTTGGAGACGTGGAAGCCTTCGCATTTACTGCTTCCAGACAAGGGATATGCCACTTCCTGGCAGATGTGGTTAACGACAGATGTGGAGTTAACTTGAGTGTTCTGTTGGTACGTTATGAGCAATAATAGCCTCCTGAAAGGAACAGGAATTGGTTTATGTCTAGCAATAAAACCTCTATCGCAAGGCCTCAAGGGTAGCGAGTGGCCATAGACCCATTTTACTGTGGCTTCTGTGCTCAGGAAACCGTCGAGTTGGGTCGAACATAAGCTTGAGGGTCATAATTTTACTAAAGTTGTTAATTAACTGCAACCAATAAACTTCACTTGTCTCCATGATATACATTTATATATATATAAGATTGCGCCGAGGTATAATGCAATCGTATTAAAGACACTATTTAATGCAAAGTCTAATCATTGCACTAATTGATATATAGAGAGTTACTAAATGAGGCCAGTTATCTATTAAATTTATTTTTATTTTCAATTGACCCATCCTTATGTTTCTATTACTTATAACCAAATACTTAAAGGTTAATAAATAGGTTAATAAAAAAAAAAAATTATATTTCGGATTAATTTAGATTTAATTATAGATTAGTTGGTGAGGTCTTCGTACCGTAACTGACAAGAATTCGTATTCTCTTATAGTATATTCTTCTCATTCCTGGCTGTATGGAGAAATCCAATACCATTAATATAAAAAAAAAAAAAAAAAAATCCTCATGTTTCAAATCTGCAACCAATCAAATGTCTGTTTGAAATATTTTCAATTCATACTAGTAAATAGTTACAAGACAAGTTGATCTTAAACTTTCAAAGATAATTATCCTGAAAGAGTACAATCCAGTTATAGGATAAAATTAAATATATTAAGATAAAGCACAAATTGGTTTAATTTTTTTCAATTAAATGAATTTTAAATTTAATATTAATTACAACTACTGTGATTGAATTTTTAGACAAAAAATTATAATAAATAATATAATTTTGAAAAACGTAAAATTAAGAGATGACGAAGAAATTCTATTTTATTTTTGTTGAAAAATTCATTATATTTTAAAAATGCCTGAAAAAAATAAGGTAATTATATTAATAAAAATTCATACAAAAAAGAATTAATTTGATAATTCTTTACTCTATTTTTAAAATTTTATGATATATGTGGAATAATCATACAAAAAATGTATAATAAGATGTTTTTTATAATGTAATGATGTATTGAAAAAATGTAAAATCATAGCGTATAAGTGAATTAGTATGAATTGAAAATATCAAAAATATTCGTTGTAGATTTGAAACCTGAGGATCAGCCAAATGGCTTGAAATGTTGTATCAATGGAAAAATGAAGCATTTTGTGAACTTTTAAGAGTTAAATTTCCTCTGAAAAATTATTTCGCAATACGAAATCTAATGACAACTATGTTCAACTGATCGGAAAATGCAAAGGGTCTTTTTTTTCAGGTACTTTTATAATACACTTGCTCTAATGGGAGTATGTATACATAAATAAATAGAACAATCACTATTTATTGAGTCTAAACAAATCTCAGATGTGTTACTGATAAACATAGTACGATAGAAAATGGTATATTTAACATTTCTAAGTATTTTCGTATAGTTATCGTATTCGTATATTTTTATTTTTGGTTACGTGAAAAGGATTTGTTTCTGGTTTTTGATTGTCTTTACTTTTAGTCAATAAAATGAGTAAATGTTATGAGATGATATTTATTTCGAAATATATTACCTAAAATACTGTAACAAAAATGTTGACTTTTATTAGAATAGGAGAAGTGAAAGTAGAGGCTGCAAAATTAAGCTTGTCCCCCTTCTGGCAAAATTCGTAGGTCAGAACTAAAAAGCCTTCATATATCCTCAATTTGTTCTTCTCTTGTTCTTCTGTCCATTCTCTAAATACCAGATCCCAGCCCTTAAACCTATATTTCTCTTCTCACAGAACTGCTTCTATTGAAAAATCTTCAATTTTTCGTGCCACTTCCTTTTGGAATGCCCTATCCATCACTATACGTGAAATCTCATCTCTCACCTCATTTGAAAACGAATTATCTCTCCACCTCCTTAATCATCAATCTTCCACGAACATGTAAAAATAAAACGTGTGTTATTAAAAAATAATAACAAAAAATTGGTAAAAATAACAACAAACGTATTTCTATCAGTGCAAATGTGCATATATGTATGTATTTATATATTTGTAATTTCAATGCTCTGATTTATATCACACGTGATTTTATATTTAATTTTATAATTTAGGTGATTACTTGATAGTAATGTACTCATAATAAGCCAGACAAATGTAACTATAATTGTACATTTCTCTTATTTTCAGGGAAATATGCGCCCCAGAATAATATTACTTTTCTTTCTTTCAGACATGCGACTAGAGACAGCATAACAAGCACAGAAATGTGATTAGAAGTAGCAACCACTAATTAAGAAAATTCTTGGTACTAGATATAATCCAAAGAAATCTAAGAAGAGTTTTCCTGTACGAATAACGGTTTTGTTTATTCCTCTTGGTGGAAAAATAAACGATACAGTGGTTAGGATAGATTAAAACACCTGAAAAATGGACAGTGGCTTCATCAAGGGATTAATTTCATAATCAAGAGGATATTCTGACCAAGCATGGCTGGTCTAATATGGATATTAGAAGGTGGTTAAATTGAGTGCATTTAATCCAACAATGCATAACCAGAAAAAAACAAATCATAAAAAAAAAAAAAATTCCTTCTCGTCTAATCTCTCACGCCAAAAACATATTGTGTGGAAAGCGTATGAATTCTGATATGAAAACAGACCAAAATATTTAAAAAAAATACTCTCCTTAAAATTGATGATGAGCAAGTGGTCAAGGTCATTTACAAATCTAAGAAGACACTGAAGAAAAAACAGAAAAACCTGGCAAGCATCTATCAAAGAGACCTTTTATAGAAGACATATGGAATACAAGGTAGATGGTCCAATATCAAACAAGGATCTACAGGTAGTCTCCTTCAGCGGTATAAGGATGTCATTTAAGTAAGTGCATTTATTATTTTATGAATTATTTAAATATAATGAGATTCATTATAGTGGAATAAATGCATCTTGTGAATTTGATAATGTTTATTTACTAACTTTCTTGAATTTCTGGAAAAATCATTTTATATGATTCGTAGAATTTTCGAAATAAAAATTTAATTGAAATAAATAAAAAAAATAGACCAAACCTAGTGATTTGGGTAGCCTCTGAGACACTTAGCAAGCCGTATTCACGGATTACCAGGGAACAGGAAAGAAGTAAAATATAGAACTAGTGGAATCGAATGATCCCATATCGGGAGTGGAAGTTGTATTTGATGTTCATGTATTTTTGAGCGGTACAGAAAAATCATTGTTTATAATGTAATTTGAAATGTGCCATGGAGCGTGCAGAATTGTATATTTGACTGTATATAGTTAGGATTTTGTGAATATGGATAGCTTTTGCAGAGCTCGAAAGTCCATATTTTTTTTTGTTGTATTGTAAGATTAGAGGAGAGTGTATGTCAAGTAAATGAGTCAGTAGTCTAAACATTGTTTACGTTCTAGACGCTTAAGTGTTTTCCAATAAGTCTATTTGACAAGGTGAAATATGCAAAATATGATGAAAATATTCAGTCGACTGACGGGAGCGCTTTTCTGACTACAAATGACAAACTAATCAAGCAGATACCAAATTTACGATTAAAGACTTAAAGAAAAATTACTAAGTTTTACAGATAGTTGAAAAATCTTTTTTTGTTAACGAGAATATATATTAAAGTCACTAAAAAAAAGGTGTAACCAAGCGTAACTCATAAGACATCCTTGAACATACTGTAATAAAACTGAAAACGTGCATATGAAACGAACCGTCAAGAATTAACTAACGTAGAGAGGAAAGCACTAAGAGATTAATGAAAATATCCGCAGCTATCGTCGAACTACATCCCGGCTGGATGAATGTGCCACGGTATATTTCCCCGCAAATCACAAGCACGGCCTATGCTTGTGAAGGCTGGCTGCCGTGCTGGCATATTAGCCTCGCTAACCGAATACCATTAACAAGAGGGCTCATTAACAGTTTGAAAGTTCACGGATCAATCCCGGGGCACGATCCTATCCCCGTCCAAGGTGCCACTGTTACTCCCTCTCCCCGATAAAGAGCACAAGTTCCTTCCTCAAAGGAATAAGTCAACCACAGTGTTGTAATTTAATCTTCATGCGTTTTACGAAGCTTACACGATATGTGAGTCTGAAGGTCTTTACAACATGGCGGTTCATAAGGTTTCCTTCTCTCAATCGTTTAGAAAGGGGCAAAGTACAAATATTTCTCTACTATTATTTTTATACCTTTAAAAAAAAAAAAACTTATCAATACCGAACCGTTATTTTTTTTTCTTAAATAATAAACTACTCATCCAACTAATCAAACATAGTTCTCGGCTAAGCCTGTCCAAATCCATCCCTCAGTATCGGAGTAAACTGGTCTAGGGTTATTGGTACGTCAAAAATACAACTAGCACATAACTAGTTCACTCACTCTGAGGTTAAATTCGAACAGCAATACATTTTTAATATGGGAAAAGTTAAGTTTAGAAGAAGCTTAAACCCTTTGTCCAAATATCAAAATTTCAACCATGAAAACAACTAATTTCTTTAGCTAATCTTACTTTCTTTTGTTTGTGTTAACCTTACCGTATGGTAAATCAAGAAAGGGATGACAGAAAGGGCCCGGGTGACGGTAAAGAATAAAATAAAGTAGTGATAACTATTTATTAAATGCCGAAAATACCATGCCTATATCTGGGGCACGTCGAGCGCTTGTACAGAAGGAGAGACAACAATCTCTGAACAGCCAGAAATCTAACCTAGTATCAGGAAATAGTGTTAGCAAAGGTCACAGAACATATAAAACAATAGAAGGGGCACTACGCTATTTCTAGTAGAGAGAGACTGACGCCAGATGGACGGCCTTCCCCCCACTCTTTCAACCTCACACTTTCCAATCTTCCCTCATATTTTTCAACAGGTTTATTGATACTTTCGGAATTTTTGAGTCATACTAGGGAAAACGTAGCATTCAACTAGGACTCAGCTATATTTTCTTGTATTATTTATTTAAACAAATAGCACGAATCCTTGCCTTGCTCTTAGGTTTATTTTAAATAAGGATTATTTTTCATGTATCTACTCATTATTTATCTAATTTTTACAAATGATACAACAACCTAAACACACTAATTTTTTTTTTTTATGATTTAAAATATTTTAATCAAACGTTTTTAAGTGTTGAACATGTTCCCACTTTAGGAAATCCATCAGTTAATATGGTGTATAAGAACATCTGTACGTATTGCTTTTTTAAAGACTAATTGTATAAATATACAAATTTATATTTAATTAATATTAATTAATGATGAATTAATAAAATGTGATACAATTTTAAGAACGCATTTGCATACAATTTAAATATAGTATTAAGTATAACAAATACTACTTAACAACTTATTACTCTAATTCTAAACGTTTTTTATTGTCCTTTAAGTTGTAAACTTTTATGCACAATAGAAAAGCGGCAACAATATATCTATTACTTTCATTAGAGAATGAAAAAAAAAAAAATCATCCTGATAGATTTAAAATATGATAAATAATAACCCTTATGATCTATAGAGATATCCATGAAAATCAGCAACTTGGTTTTAATTAATATTAAAAACATACCTTGGGTTTTTGAGTTTTAACTAATCTGGAAAAGCATCAAACATAGACGGATTCAGAACTTTTTTTAATTGAGAATAAAATGCAGACCTATCTAAATCCTCGAGCTTGAAATGTCCTTAATTTACTTGTTCTGATTTAAAATATTTTAATCAAATGTTTTTACGTGTTGAACGTGCTCCCACTTTAGGAAATCCATCAGTTAATACGACGTATAAGAACATAGTCATAATCTTCCTCAACATAACGTAATATTAGTTGCAATAATATCGCAAAATACAAAAGAAAGATGAGAAACGTGGCTCGGATTGTAAGGCGGTGTGAGGCAGTTGGAGTGGGGATGAAGTGAGAACGGTGAGGCCACCATTAAAGCCTCGAGGGAGCTTCTATTGTATTCTATATTCTGTGGTAATGGCTAATCGCAATGCTACGCTAGCAGACATTAAAAGGGTGTTGCGAAACAAGAGAATATCTTACCCAGCTTAGCAGCAAAATTAAAAATCAATAAATACATAGTTATTGCTCATTTACGGACCATCCTCGTTATTAAAGAATTAAAAACTACAACCTAGATGACTGAGTTTTCTCCATTCTACCTAGCCCTAGTATTACTGGTGAGATTCATACACATCTACATAACTGTTTCAGACCCGTTTGTTGGCTCAAAGGGCACTTTAAAACTGAGCTTAAATTGTTGTTGTTGAAATATAATAGCTTAAACAGTACTCCCAAGCCTCATAAGCATTATTATGCTTTTATTAATTACCTGGGTCCAGCCATTTTATGTTAACATTAAATAGAGGTGACTGGCTCTATCATGATATTCATTATGAATTAAAGTGAACAAGATGCGTGACAAAAAATAAAAGATCTTCATTAGTGCGTTAGATAAACTAGACAAGAGAGAAGAGAATGAAGGATTGCTTAAAATATATGATACCAAATCGGCTATGTTCGTATCCTTGCTATGGCATTATCAGGGTCCCAATTTCGAACGTCCATTTCTTTTCCTTCGAGCCCTACTTTACGATTTAGCTTGTCATTGCCAGACAGGACCTTATGCCATTACTCATCTCTGATACTCATTATAGATGGGACCAATCCAGAAGATTATATTTCTCACCGTAGATGATTCAGTCCAAGTGACAACAATGAATCAGCCAAAACTCAACCCGCATCTTAACTACCACCATGTCGGAATAATAAGCACTTTCCCAGATCTGGTTTCCTTCCCAGCTCTACATTATCATATAATTAAACAGGATCTGAGCTACGATGTAGCAATATTGGACATAATATCATCATCCCATCTATGCCTTGGTAGATGGGCCTATTATCCGCTAACAAAGCATTGATAAACCGTCCGGTGATTCGTTCGCCCTACAATCTTTTATCTCTCAACAAAGGGTTTTTATAAAAATTTCAGATTGCCCAATCGAATTTTGAGGTATTAAACTTTTAACGCGCGACGACTTTGCATTCAAAGTAATAGTTTGGAAAATACCTATACCTAGTATTTAATAAAATGTAAAATAGTTCGTAATTATTATCAAAGAATTATTTTCTAATAAATTCGTGACATGTTATCAAATAACAATTAAATTTATATCAAATATTATATCTCGGGTATAAAAAACATATAAGTCTAAAATATGGCAAAAGTTCCAACACTGTTACTTTAATAGGATATATCATTGCCACTAAAGTATAAATATATAATGCATCAATCTAAACAGCATGCAGATATACCTGCTTAAGAATAAATAAATGTGGAATAAACTTAACCAGAACTGATTGTTTGAAGAACCAGAAGCAAACCATCAAAGTAGAAATTCAATCAAAATTTGAAATTGCTCAAAGAATAGGATTTTTACATTTTCAGATAAAATTGAATTTACTGATACAGGAATGGAGGAAATGAACATTGTTTTTTTTTTTTTTTTAAATCGATCGTATTAAACATTTTCAATTATATAGCATCCATTTAATTTCGTATTTCCGCATGCCTAATAGAAGATTTTACTGGACTTTCACAATTTCCAAAGTTGTTGACAATTCTGACAGTCCGAAATGAAATAGGCAGACATAAAAAAAGAGTGAGCAACAGAGTTCCGTCACCAAGCTCGTATTTTAAATTATCTTTAATAGGAACTAAAATACAAAACTGAAAATATCAAAATAGCGGGTTTGGAAGAAAAAGTCGAGACCCTCCAACTCAGTTCACAGACAAATTTTCAACACTCTAACTTAATCAATAGGGTCTGTAAAGGTGCGAAAAACCTTAAAAATCGCGAAAAAACAGTCGAGGGAGAAAAAGATGAGACTTCCAAAAGGCATTTCTCTAACGCGAACTATTCCTATACAAATTTTTAACCCTCGATTCGTAGGGGATGTAGAGGTGCGCAAAACATAAAAAAAAAGCGGAAAACCCGATTAATGTCGTAATAGTAGCCGAAATTTCTCCTTTTTTATGGTATTTTCTGCCTAGAAAACAACCATACATACCGAATTTTGGAGGCTAAAAATCATATTTATATGCAGAAACCTCCGAAAGCTCCAAAACCTATGTGCTAGTGCATATACAACGGGTTTAAAATGGACCTCCACATCCCAAACGAAGACCTTCGATAGTTTATTATTTTCGGGGAAAATACGACTAAAAACAACTATTTTGTTATTGGTATAAAATAAACTCGTATTGGTTTTCACATTGAAACAAAACATTTTTAAAACAAACTAAAGCTCTTGAAACTGTTTCATTGGGCTTATTTGACTGTTGATGGATTTGGGAGATGAAGCTCGTCAATTAATTTTTATATTTCTTCAAGATCTTTTCTTCTGGAGAGGCCACTTGTCTCCTCGCGTCACAAATCACGCTGAAAAACCATATCTTTGGTGTTCGTACGGAATAATGCAGCTTAAGATAACATTAGTTAAAATACTTGTTGATCTTCACCGTCACAGTTGCAGGGGTATGCAAATGTCTTAAATCAAATATACAGTATTGCTATGGTTTTACGTTTAGTCAAAAGTTCTGAAACTTGCTAATTCGTAATTATTATTTTTAAATCTAATACGAAGTGTGTATTCGTAAAGTGCATTTCATCTAAAGTTGCTAATTGTTTTCTTCCGATCTCAAAAGTAAGCCCGTCTTTTTAGATTTCAAAACAATGGAAAAAAAGCCAACTAATAGTCAATTGGTGAGAAGTTACAACCTAGCTTGTTTTTCTTTTCAATTTTCGGTATTTCAATTCACTAAAATATTGTGCGTAACCAGAAGATTTTTTTAAATATATCTTTTGGTGAAAAAACACTAACAACCATTTCGAAAAGAGAAATTGATTTCTTACATTTACATTTATTTTCCAACTGATCATTCGGAATAAGAAAAATCACAGTCAATGAAAATCCTTCTTAAAGAGACTTTTTAAAAACATAAATCGTCCGCTTGAATTGAACTACTGATCTATCAATTACAGTTTCATATAACAGCAAACTATTAAAAAAAATACATGTGATCATAAAGATGCAAACTCGTCTTAAATAAAAAATTTCATGAGCCACATCATTCTGTATTCTTTGTTGAAACAATGTTTACGTGGGTCTACTTACAACCTTAATTTAATTCGTTCGCAATGGTGCAGGTAAATGTTTTCGTTGCTGCTTTGGAATGCAGACTGACAAACAAACAAGACAAAAGGTTCATTTATAACAAAGTGTTGTGACTGAGGTGCAGATCTGGGCGAGGAGCGGTGCCAATATTCCGGTCACACAATCTCGTGGCTCTTATGGATTCAGGAACCTTCTTCTACTCTGTCTCCAACTTGACACTTCCACACTTCGTGTATTTAGTTCACAGCTAAATTAATTTTCACACATCTATCCGAAATACTTAAATAATATCATTCGGAACATGCGAATCTCGTCTATAGTATTAATATTATTATTTAAAATTTTGTACTTGTTTTTTATAACATCGTCAACAAAAATATATATTTTTGGATGCATTTTATTTATAAATATTATAAAGTGGAATGGCTGTACTAAGGAGTTTCTATTAAGCCGTTTTCGGGGTGGAGTAGTTCACTATGCACGTGGGTTAGTTCGTCTAGACATAACACAAAAAGTTGAAATAATAAAAATTAAGCTTTGACCCTTAGTCCAACTTTCTATATCGCTATAATCTACTAGCTTAGGTTACTAGCGATGCTCGGGATATTCGTAAAGTTAAGCCTTTGTGTACCAGTGCATCTCCTAAGCAGGGTCGGTCTGTCTAACCCGGTAAGCAAAAGATGCGCCGCACAGTGGTCAAAGAATGGCCTTTTTGAGAAAAAACTATTCTCTCATCTTGTCTTTATCTAGTATGTTGACGACATCCTCATTGGCAGTGGCTCTGCTGAAATTTCAAGAATACCCTATTACTACTCCTAGCCTCCTGTTTTTTCCATGAGTATCCCAAAAGATTAAATAGTGGCTTAAATAGTGTTACCATGAAGATGAATCTTGCAGATATTATTAGGCAAGTTTTAGCATCTGAAGTTGTACAGACAGTTTTGCAGTTTTAAGACAGTAAAATTGTGTGATGGAATGAAGAAACTTTAGTTAATTTACTCTTGTTTAATCTAATGTGAAATGAATAGTAGAAGTTATTCAAATTATTGATTTCAAGTAATGGGAAAAAACAATACAATATTTGTTTTGCATTATTTTTATTCTTTCAGCAAAAAATTGAGGTGAAAAAGTTGAAATTCGTAATCAGCAGCCTAATAAACATAAATGAGCAAATTTTCAGAACTTCTCCAAAACTTTTCAGAAACTCCAAATTTTATGATCTCTTTCTGGAAACGTTCAGTCAGAACAATACTTTTACGAATTAAAATCAAAATATCAACGAAGTTCGCAGATTTGCGCAGCTGGATACTGTTTCCTCACGTAAATAGAAGCCTGGTAGGTTAAGAAAAACAAGGTAGAACACTGCGCTCGGCCGTGCTCAAAAGATGCCCATTTTAAAAAAAAAATATATTCAAACAATTAAAAAAAAATACAAAAATGCATATAAAAAAGCCCTTCAACCACCCACAAGTGCCGTATATGTCAAACAGATGTTCCAACAGTATCATTGCACATTCATAGATAAATGAAGTGACTCAGAATTTTGACATCAAATTCCACACTTCAGAGTATGATTTTTGATTGCAACGATTTTGACCTAAGCAAAAACAACTGTGAAAATGCCATTTTTCTTTATAATCCTGGAAATATGCAGATAAACTATACTAAAATGATGGGATACAATTGAATCGGCATTTTGAGAGGGTTATGATTTAAGGATTTCTTCCAAGTTTTGATCACTGTGCGCCGTCCCAAGGAGAGCGCCAAAAATTCTTTTTATCGAGAAAAAATGTTACAATTTTATTGTATTAAGCATTATTCATATAAATATATGTGGTACCTATATCCATATAAAACAAATTAAAAGGTTTAAAAAAAAAAAACCCTGTAAGGGCGCTTAGCAGAAAGTTGCAACGGAACCCTCAAGGCAGGTGCTGCTCCTAATAATAAGATACATACGTTTAAATTTACGATTCTGATTGTCTAAATTTATGTTATATATATTCCGAAAATAATCGATAACTAAACTGTAACAGTTTAAACAACGTTTTATCGGTGTTTTGAAGAAAATAGTAATCGTGTTCTCTATGAAAAGCTGTCTCGTCCTTATATAAATAGAATTATGCACTGTACCTAATTTTTTATTCAATTAGTAACAACTTGAAATAATTACTGTAAGATTTTTTTAAAGTATTGATTGTTCCTATGGTAGGTAAATTAATATGAATTTATTATACCGAAATACTTGACCAAACGCAAAATATATAGATATTTGAGAACGTATCTCCAGAGATACATGATGAAGTAAAGGTATTTTATTTTATTTTTCTATCTTATTTTTTTTAAATTATTTATTTTAGTAATTGTTTCTGTTTACTTTTGGTCAAATGTATGTACAAATCTCGAGGAGAAAAAAAATTAGGCTCTTCTTCCAAAACTATCAGAAAATGATGATTCTGATATAAAATAATTTTTATTTTTAATAATTAATTAATATAATAAAATAAAATAAAATAATTAATATAATTATTTTATGGTATTATGTTCATTTACTAACAAGGAAATCCATATAAGCTTTTGCTTGCAGAGTGATATCTTAATATCTTACCAATGCAAATACAAACCCAATCACTAAAACTTTGTTTATATATATTTTTAACATTGGATACTAATAATAATAATAAAGGGCTCAAGCATCAAATAAAAAAATAAAAAAAACAACCTCTTTAATTCCGAAGAAGATTTATGTATCCGCAGGGATACAAAAATTTAAAATGCTCAAAAATTTGTAAATCTATTTAATTGATGACAAAATTTCTAATGAAACAATATTTTAAAAAATCATCAAATAAAACATTTTACTTTGACTTATGTTGATCAAAGGACAACTGTGCATAATTGTACCGATCGGCAAATATAGCCAATAAGCCATTTATTACAATTAAAGTACAACCTATAAACAATTAATTCTGATAAACATAAATTGTCACAAAAACTCAAGGTTTCTCTCCAATGATGAATGATAAACCATTTCACTGCATTATTTAAAGAAACTATAATAACAGTTGTACGCAATGTGAGCAACTAAAGACATTTATTCCTATTTTAAACATCAAATGAGAAAAATATCAGCAATAACATTAATTCTGCTTACAGGGGGAAATGGCTCAGGGAGTACTTTTTTTTTTTTTTAATTATCATGCAGACAGCAATTTTACAGTTGTTTTGAAGGTCGACTGGGCAAAATTTCATACAAAAAAACTGTAGATTTGTATAAAAGATAAAGATATAGACAGTCTGAACTATTTATTCCCAATTTAAGCATTTCTTAAAGAAAAATAAATAAATTATAATAATAAATAACGGTTAAAATGTAAAGAAACAGCACTCATATCACACTTCTGAAAAATAGTGTTTTGAAATTTCCATAAGATGGCTTCAATTAATTTATATATGACACAGTAGCAGATAAGAATATATTTTCGACATTATAACTATTGAATATTCAAACAGAAAAATTCCTATAATTTAAACACAAAACATTCAATGATATATATATGCCTACTCTATACTTTATGATTTTCATAAAATTGAAAAAAAAAAAAACATAAAATAACACTTGACTAATAAGATTCATATCTTTTTTATGTTTATCTTTACCTGAATGTTAATTTAGTAAAATACAAAACAGTTAGTAATTTAATACTTAAAAAAGAATAAAGTGGGAAACACTAATTTCAAATGAAACGCCTATAAAATACAAGCCATTTATAGGCAATTCAATGAGCAAAAACCCGATAGTGTTATACAATCTTATCTTATCTTAGATTATTATTAAATAAACATGTTTATTGTATTTTGTAAAAATAAAACTCATCAGAGAACAAGAATTCCATGCAGTGAAAATCAAAGGACTAGACCACACAACTTGATTACTAGAAATTTCATTGAAATATTTCCTAAACCGTGTATCTTTAAGATTATTTACTATTCATGGTAAACATCGCGGTAAAAAGGTTTTAATGAGTTAAATAATTAAGGATTGTTTCATCATATAATATTATCTAACTTGTTTACCACGTCTATAACACTTTTTATTGCTCATTTTCCATATTTTTGCAGAGTAATTGATATATGAAATAAATACATACAGATACATACACACGTGTGTATATATATATATATATATATATATATATATATATATATACACATAAATATATATGTGTATATATATATATATATATATATATATATATATATATATATATATATATATATATATTTATGTGTATATATATATATATATATATATATATATATATATATTTATGTGTATATATATATATATATATATATATATATATATATATATATATATATATATATAGAAAAACACACACACAAACACACGCACGCACGCACGCACGCACGCACACACACACACACACACACACACACACACACACACACACACACACACACACACACACACACACACACACACACACACACACATGAATTTTAATGATAAAATAAATGAACCACTTCATTCTAAACCGGGTTTTGTCTCCTCATGGGCAAAATTTATTATTTGATAGGTTTTTCAAATTTCAAATGAATATACATTGTTCTGTTATCCCATTTATAAATCTATCTAAGGAAATAAATATCATTTATCCTATTATAGATTGGTAAAAGACAGGTTTAATAGTAGCATATTCTTCTTCCTAAATAATCCGAAGTTGAAACAAAATTAAATCAAAATGATGAAACAGATCAATGCGAAAAATCCAAACTTCATACTTTCGCCGTCAATTTTAGTTATAAAAAGTCAGAAAAGCCTTTCTCAAACTCGTGCTTAGTGATTCTTTTTACTTCCTTGTACGAAGTAAAAGGAAGTATTGTAATCGCGAAAATTTTCGGCTTTCAGATTTCGAGGGAAATATCCATTTTGATCATCTCTGAATCCATTTTGACTAGTTTCGTCGTGGCGTCTGTACGTATGTTCGTTCGTATTTCGCATAACTCAAAAACGGTTAGCCATAGAAAGTTGAAATTTTTTGTTTGGGATTGTTGTAAAATCTAGTTGTGAACCTCCCTTTTTGGTCACTGCTTAATCACCGGAAATGGTACTTTACTTGAAGATCATAATTGATTTCCATGAAAAATTATATTAAAATACTTTGCAAAACTTCTCAAATTTTTATTACTTGTTTTAAGTGTTAAAATTTAGTGTAATGTCGCGACGCCGAGTGTTGTTTTTGAGATACTGCGATCTTCGGAAACTAGTAACTAAATTCAAGATCACTTTTTGAGCCACCGATTTATAGTTTAATAGGCGTACAAGGAAGTCATGTGTTGTCCACATCAGATATTTTTTCTGGGCGTGCAAATGTTTTATTTTACATCTTCTTTAAATTAAATTTTGTTTGTTTTTGACTGAACCTCATACAATTATCGGTACCCTGTCACTGTTGCTAATACGGATGGGATGAATGGCCGTATAAAACTGCCCTAAGTCTGATTAAAACCTGAAGAAGCCATTGTACACGCACAAAGAACCACTGAATGCTGGATCAGCAACTCTTTTGTGGCATCATTTTTTTGTAAGAACAGTGTTTATAGAGAGGGCTCTAAAGGTAAGAGGAGATGGGGTGTTCGTGTTTTGTGAAAGTTTTCTCATTGAGTTTAGAGGCTGAAAGCAGGCCATTTCCACCTTAAAAATGACCATGGCCAATCACGCAAAACCCCAACCCATAGCCCCCATAACCATAATACACCATAGTGTGCGGATCTTCAACTTCATTAGTTGGGGCATTGGCTTCAATGGTCTACGTGCGATGCCGTGTGTGGAGATTACTGTAGGTTCCATATACAGACCGTTACCAACTCTGTTATTTTTCAAATTCCTTATAAAGATACTTGTTCGAAACCTGTTAAGAGAAGTAAAAACTAAAATTACAATTGCCTTATATTTCAAACAGAAATAAATAATGTCGAAATTTAATCAGTTAATAAATATCGAAATGCCTTAGGATTGTGTTCAAGGGTAAAAATTGTAGAGCGTAACGCCCCTTACGAGCCTGATACTCGTCGAAAATAATGTCGGTTACAAAAATATGATACATGATTTTGACTTTTTTTTTTATATCTTTTTAAATGAAAATATTTTTCATAATAAATGCCAAGTAATTAATTAAAGATATCAAAATTCGATTTTCACCGCTCATTTTATCTTTGTATGCTTTTTGAAATGATGAAGTTAAAGCTAGAAACATAGGGGTCATCTGCGAACTTCACAGCTAGGCCGCTCGTCAAAATTGGGCATTATCTAAAAGAAGTAGTTACAGTCTACAGTTTTTCCATCCAGCAGATTGCTCTCAAGCCAACCTTTTTTTGTGTGTGTGTGTTTGTGTACACAAACAATTATTTTTTCATGTCTGGTATAAACTTAAATCAATCAGCATTAATTATTACCTGGTAGAAATGACATTCACAAATAAAATTCAGTTGAACCTCGTTAAATTGAACATAAAGGTTCCTTGAAAAAAATTCGATATATAGAAAGGTCCTGTTTCTGGGCTAAAAACAATTACAGCTATTCTTAGGGCTAAAGAAGTCAATTTTTGGGGTAAATGATGTAACAAAGATAATTTTTTAGGGATCAAGAAAACAACAAAACTGAACGGTCAATAGCACTTATTTGAAAAATTGTACAAATCACATATGTGATTGAAGATTTTTTACAAATGTACATTTATGGTTTAGGACATGTATTAAAAATATGCAAACATACATAAAAATTAATTTATTTCTGTTTCCGCTCAAAATAGCTTCTAATTGTTATTTTTGTACAGCTCATCGCGGGAGTCATATTTAGGAGCAATGTTCACAACAAGAAAGGCAAAGTTAAACTGAATTTAAAATGAAAATTTCACTCTATGCTAGGAAAGAGATTCAGAGAATTTAGGTACTCCTATGCTTCTGAAACAAGATCTTCCCGGAATTTCCATTGCTTTGCAAACCAGTGAAACTTTTTTTCTTATTTAATTATTTCTCATTCTTATGTACGTAAACAAAGAGCTCTTTTTGATGACTATTATATTTTATATTTTTTTTTAATTGGAATTTGAATTGGAATTGGAGTTGAATAAAACAAAAATCGTATCAACATTTGAGTTTTGAGAAAGTATGTATTTTCTTACCTAAAATTATTTCACTAAAAATCTTAAAGTTAACCTGCCGACGTAATGTTGTAAGCGATATTCCTATTCTTCCCGATACCATCCTGGAAACATTTGCTGATGACACTTTTCATCCTTTAGATCCTGAAGTAGCATCCTTAAACCTGCAAAGGCACCTCTCCCTAATCGAACACAACTGTAATAATTGGCGTGTGAAGGTAAATGAATCTAAATGCAAACATGTCACGTTCACCCTCCGACGCAGATCCTGTCCGCCAGTTCATTTTTACTCCATAACACTTCCTTTCTCAGGCACAGTCCGGTGTCTTGGCCTCCTCCTAGACAGAAGACTAACTTGGAACTGAATCGATGATTTGGCCAATTATATAGACTGCTAAACAGAAAATCTCAGCTTTCAACTGACAACAAACTACTAATTTTCAAGACAATTCTGAAACCTGTCTGGACCTATGGACTCGAACACTGGGGGACAGCTAAATTTTCGAACATCAAAAACATCCAATCCTTCAGCCCATTGCCAATAGTCAATGCTCCATACTATGTAACCAACAATACCCTTAATTACCTTAATATCCCATTTGTTCTAGACCTTATTCCATACAAATTCTCCAAATTTCACTAGAGCCTAACTCATCATCCTAATCCTTTAGCACAATCCCTAGCCATCCCTACAATCCTCCACGAAGGTGGTTTACATCAAACTTTTGTAAATATGTTTATTGGAGTTTTGGCAATGGCCAGATTCTTCACTCAAACCCTGTGCGTCTATGGCTATATATCGCTCAGTCTCCAATGGTTTCATTGCAAGTGACGCGATTGAGAGAGAAGCGCTGTGATATCCTGGAGTCCTTCCATAAGTGGTGGGACAAGCCTGGCACGGTGTTCCCTAGACCGATTGTAACATAAATATAAGAATCTTAAACGCAGGCATACTTATAAACAGTATGCCTGCGTTTAAGATTCTTATATTTATTTTACTATATTTAAGACATTTCTGTAAATATGATGTGAATGATCTCTTTAAGCATTCATTACTATTGTCCTTCATTGAGAGCCTGTAATATAACTCAATAAAAAAAAATGTTATAACGATTAAATATAAAACTAAGTTATGCAAGAATTTAATGCTAATAGTATTAAAATTGAAAAACAAACCTATAAACATTGGTATGTATCTGTTAAATATCCTATTTCAAGTTAATAAAAAGAAATTTAACATTGATTAATTTTTTTCAATAATTTTCAATAAAGATTCATCCTAACGTCTTCAAAGGTTATTTTATTTTCTGCCACGTTATGAAACGGTTGTAGGATTGGGGTCTTACATCACAAAATAAATCTGGTGGGGTGCGCGCCTCAACTTATCCAACCACACTCTCTTTTAATTAATATTTAAAAATAATTTTAAAGAGTTCACATAAACACTACTTGAAATATTCTCAGCACTAGGTACTTATTCACATCTTCTCTCACAAAAGTACAATAAAATAGTTTTTTAACAATTGCAGTATGGCAATTCTGTGGATTACATATTTTTGGTTTGTCAAGCTGAAAATAAATTTTAAAAGTTTTCATTAAATAATTTAAAAGTAGAAATTGTTAAGCTAATAATTTATACTTTTATATTATTACAACATTATTACAGAGAACAGGATCGGGGCGGGATGTGAGGAAGTTCGGTCGCGTCCGTATGCTTTTGGACACGCTCGACTTTCCATTTAGGGTCTGCTAATAGTGGTTCGAATTAGATTTTTTTTCCCGGTTTTTATAGAATTTCATTATCTTTCCTATAGATTATAAACATCATTTACAATTAAATGGATACTACTTGAGTTATACTGAAATCATTTTTTCTTTTCGTCAAAACTTATTTCCCTGCATTTTCTCGGGGATATACTACATATGTGAAATGTTAAAGGCCTTTAAATAGAAGACTTTCGGCAAGTTTCATCAAAATCGTTCGTGCTGTATTCGAGAAAATTGTATCATATGTAAAATCGATTATATAACTTCTGGTCAGTCGAATTTGAATGTAACTAGGGTTGGAATATCGAAAGGAAAATATCGATATTCGATATTTTGATATATCGCAAACCCAAATATCGATATCCACCGATAATCGCTATAAAAATATCGATATATCGAAAGGAAATGGATGAAAAAGCAAAGAAAGTGCTTCAAATGTGTATTATTAAATACTATTAATATTATTAAAATGTGAAAAAGGTTATGAAATAATATAATGATTATTATTTATAAAACAATAATTTTATTAGCCATGAATCATTCTAAAAAAAGATAGAAAAGAATTATACTATACTAAGAAAAAATAATATTATAACATATTTTTATTTTGAAGACTTTTAGCAATATTTGATATATTATAGTCTTATAAAAGTTTTTCAATAATAAAACCTTCAAAATTCTCAAATTTTTCAGTTCAAGTACACACACATCTCATTTGCGAAACATAGTTAGCCTTGAAACATGTATTTCCGTTGAAAATTCGAATTCGAATTTTTTCACGATCTCTTTATCATATATTTAATGTATAAGTAAGAGAAAGTAAAAATCCACCGATGTCAGAACAGTATTTATTATTATTACACAGAAGTAATAATAATAATAAATAAACCTTGTTTTAAACAATATCTTCTTATGTATATAAGTAGCTATAGCATTTCGCTTATTTTCAACATCAAGCAGATAGGCATATGTTTCTCCAGGACCCTCTTTGTTTCCAAGAATAGAAACTCCATACGCAATTTTCTCTTCCTTACACAGTGTACCATTACAAATCTCAAAAACTATTGAATGAATAATTAATAATCGTGGTAGCTAAAATTATTTCCCGAAGGCGGAAAAAAAAATCTATAAATCCATCGTATTATAAACTTTTTCACTTTCTACTTGTTTAGTAGGTTGAACTTTAGATGGAAAGATTTTCACTGCCGAGTACAGCTCTCTCCCACTGTTGAAGAAATCATGTACGAGTCAGGATTTATATTTTATAGAGCTGTTCGGAAGTGCAAGAATTTAAGATGTTCTTTAGTAAAATCTAATAAATTATGAATTGCTCATATTAGATGAATCATTCTTATATATTCGTAGAAACACTAGTTTATTATTTTTAAAACTTGATAGTAATTACTTTTTTTTCTGTGTGGAATCGGACCATGTGTGAATATGAAATTTTTCTTTGCTCTTCAGGTCTGTTATCACCTCTTTAAATATTTCCCGTGACTTACGTACATCCTGTATATAGTTGGCCGCAAAATTTTTATCTAAAATCAGTAACAACTTCTAACTGTACAGTCAAGCGAGTGGTCTCGTTCGATTCGGAAACAAAAACGCTATAAGAAACAATACCTTACTCGACTTAATTTGATAAAACTATTTTGCGAATATCCCGCCCTCCATTTCGATCTCCTCACAGGGAGGGTTGTGATCCGGAAATTTGGACAGACTCTGCAGATTTCAAATTTACCACCAAGGCGAAGTTATGACCAAAGTTTCTTGAATATATAAATTTTGTTGTTCATTTGGTGGATCTGGGCTTATTTTTCCTGTAATTTTTTTTTAAGGGTTCGGGGATGGTGGGGATTGGTATGTTTTTCGTACATATCGTCACCGCCACGTTAACGAATGTGAAAAATCGCATTTTTCGAAATCCTTAGTTTTAATAAAATTCATCATGAGCATATTTGCAAAATGAAATCTTGCAAACACAAATCTAGGGCTCATAGAAGTAAAAATGACAAGAGAAAAAAAAAATTCGCTATAGGGTAGTTAAAAGAAAAACATCAAGTCCTTTTTTGGTCTCCCTGAAAAGTGGCTATATTCACTTTCGTCACTTGAACCTAGAGGAGACGATATGGAGTATACACAATCAATAAAATGCTTATTTTAATTTTTGGTCCTATCCGATCCGGATCTTAGAAACGATTTGAACTTAAAAGTTCAGAGTAAATAACGATTTATTGTTCTTTTGGTTATTATTATACGGACGAAAGGGAGGTCTTATTTTGTTCTAATCCAACAATTTTTGCATATCATGAATCCATTGTGTAATCTGCAATTTATTACGTTTGACATAGATTTACTGTCTTTATAAACTACAATAGAGATATGCTGACAGATATATCACGTGTTTTAAGGATGGGGCGTAATGGAGCAACATAATTTATAATTTTATTTATTTCTAACCAGAGTAGTACAGTTGCTGTTGTTATATCCTGTAGTATGCGTATCTAATAATAATAGTTTTCACATGTGCATAATCTATTGTAAAATGGTCATGAACCCGGATAGGTTTGATTCCTATTTCTCAATTTTTAGTTAAATCTACCTAAAGTGTGTGGCAATTAATTAATGCTATTTAATTAGGTATGCAAACCCAAGCCGGTTTTTGTACTATGTGATTGGTTCCTACCAAAAGGGATATTTGTCAGTAGAAGTTAATAATATTATACTTTGTGTATAATTAGGCGAAGGTGCATTTAATAATATTCTTCAAACCTATATCACTAAAAAAAAAAAAAAAAAACATAAAAAACTTAACATCTTCATGTTACGGGCTTGTGTAAAAGTAAATAAGTATCTGCCTCTAGAAACTTCATACTAGAATAGAAGATGGTCCCGAGACCTTCAAGCTTAACGGACATTTGAATGCTTGCAATTGGCAGTATTAAATCCATATCATGATATTAATCTGAATCTGAATATTTATTTGTAAATAATTACATACTATAACAGTCACAACGTTCGAAAATTGCATGGAATACGTTAGGAGACAGGTGGACTGGTCCCTACAGCCAAAGAATACTGAACACAATGAGCAGACAGACCTGAGCCGTGAGTGCAAGAACAGGATAGAACACGTCCGTTCCTGCTCCATGACTCACAGCCTGTTCCCTATGATGAGTTGGAACGAGGCCCAACAGGTCTACACATATTTCTAATTAATTAATTAGGTTGAAATGTCATTAATCAACATTGGTATCTCAACAGAGTTACGCGAACAAGCAAACGAAATTCATGAATAACATCATCATTTTAACACGTTCAATGAAGGATAACAATTTAAAAAAAAAAATTATTCAATTTATCAATTGGGTCGTTTATTTCCAAAATGAAACCTAAAAGATTTTTTTGGAAATCGCTGCCTGTTTAAACTTTAAATGCTGTGTAATTAATATTAATATGAAGTAATCGCCAATTATTGGACATATGTGTTAAAATAGAACTTTAAAAAAAAAAAAAAATTGAATGCAATATCACAAAAGAAATATATACACTAGAGTTTTTTCGTGGTACCTGAAAACTTGTCAATGATGATCAGGGTTCATTTTGAAAATAAACGACTCAATTATAAGATGAATAAAGACGATCTACAATTAATAAAACTGATTCAGGATGGTTGCCGTAGTCTAAGCCAAAGCACAGTATTGAAGAGGACTTGAGAATCAAGTTGAGCTCCATCAAGCCTAAACATTGATCTCTGATTGTAACTAAAAACATTCTTCCAACTGAAAAATATTGTCCAAATTTCTTATGTTTGATGGATATACTTTTACCAGCAGAGGTTTTGGCATTGTTAATCTTACTGTTGCTGTGATTATGTTATATTAATTTCACATTTGATTTTTGATTTTTGAACTTCATTTTCAATTCATTATTTTCTTAAGAGTATTTACTATAATATATATTGTTTTGCAAACCAATTTCTATTTTTTTATGAAGAAGAATCTTTAATACTAATATCAAAATATCTAATAGTGGTACACCCAGTTATATGGAAAGTAGAAGTGATTCCCAGTGACTAAAAATGTGGGAACCCCTGTTCTGTACAAGTACATATTAATTTTAAACAAGTACATAAATTGCATACAATAATTTTAATGATATACATATATACAATAATTATTAAACTAATTATATTTAATTCAACAGAATGCAAAAAAATTATACTGTAAAATATAAGTATTCGAAGACAAACATATTTCCGAATGCCATTCAATCACAATTTAAAAAATAAAATATTACCTATTTAATACAATATTTGTAATTCAATAAAACCCTTATATTAAGTAATACACAGAAAAGCAATTCCTAAAAGAGAAAAAGTTTCTGAACACTAATAAGAGCTTGGCAGAATCTATTTTCACATGCAATAGATACATTTTTACTTTCTTGTACGAAGTAAAGGAAGTATTGTAATCGCCAAAATTTTCGGTTTTCAGGTTTCGACTGAAATATCTATTTTAACCATCTCTGAATCCACATTTTGACTAGATTCGTCTCTACGTACGTACGTTCGTATCTCGCATAACTCAAAAACGGTTAGCCGTAGAAAGTTGAAATTTTGTATTCAGGATTGTTGTAAAATCTAGTTGTGAACCACTCTTTTTGGTTACTGCTTGATCACTGGAAGTGGTACTTTACTCAAAGGTCATAATTGATTTCCATCAAAAATTATATTAAAATGCTATGTTAAACTTCTCAAATTTAGTATTTATAACTTATATATTGATTTAAATAACATACTAGATTTTGGTCTAAATTAGAAAACCGGAAGCGGTATTTTATTTGAAAGTCATAATAAACTTTCATCAAAAATTATATCAAAATATAATGTAAAACATCTCAAATTTGATAAATAAGACTTTTATATCGATATGAATATATTTACTAGATTTTTGTTAAAATTGGTGAGGCGAAAAGGGTACTTTACTTGAAGGTCATAATAAACACATCAAAAATTATATTAAAATTAAATACAGAAATCATATGTATCGGTAATAAAGGTTACAAACGCAATTTGGTTCCAATCAAATTAAACATTTTTATTACTTGTTTTAAGTGTTAAAATTGAGTGTAAAATACTAGTTTTCCTCCCCGTTTGTGAGATCAACAAGTCCGCAGGATGAGAATAAGATATTAGTTAAGTGGATTTTTCTGCTTAAAATGTCGAAACTGTCAATTTCTAATGCTTTATCCAGTGATATTGATAGTTTTATTGTTGTCATGGAACATGAAAAAATATCTTGGAAACTAGTTACCTACTGAAAGAAAACGACATATAATAACGGAATGAGACCTCCAGTAACAAGAGTGGGTGTGTGTGTGTGTTTCATAGATGGATGTCGGGACGCCGAATGTCGTTTTTACTGCAATCTTAGTAACCAAAACTACTGCAACCAATGGAAAACAAATTCAAGATCACTTTTTGAGCCACGGATCTATATTTAATAGGCGTACAAAATATTTTTAAAATATTTTTTTAATTTAAGAAATGCAGAACAAGAAATGCTATGTCACCAAAATGAAAGATATCACCTGAATGTAACATACCAAAAACAAATTTAGAAAATTCGGAATATTTAAAATTTTATGCAGTATTTGCATTGAGTAGTATGTTAATAATAATTGATATTGTGAATTAGATGACAGCAAATAAAGTTTGAAAATAGTCAATAACTTAGTAAAAAAAGGAGAAAAAAAAGAGAGCCAAAACGATACAAAATATAATAATGTATTAAGTTAATGACTTTGTAAAAAGTTATAATTATTAAAATTAACGTGAGATTAATTGGTTCTTAACTTTCTTAAAAATTATAATTTAATTTTTTTTATTATGGATGATGACTGGCTGATAAAAGAATTCAGATTATTATTAAAACAACTCTTTAATATCATTGTTTAATGCTGTTTTGTTAAAAAAATTGCCACCCATGACTTGGGACCTTAAATTACTGTACAGATAGCAAGCTAACATTTTCTGAAGATAGAATACCATTATTAATTTAAGAACACACCTAACATCTACATATCATTATAATTATTATTGTCTGGCTCAGAAAACTTATAAACTTTTATCCCATGATTGAAAAATTCTTAATTTATGAACTCATAAATTATCCATTTGCGTCCATCCATTTGCGTCATAAAGATAAATATGGGAATAAGTTTTACGTAGGTTTTTTTTTTTGTTTTGTTTTTTAAATACCTAATAAAGGATAATCAGCGTTACATAACAAATTAAAAACTTTAATAATAAGTTTCATAATATTAAAATAGCTGGACCTGATTTACACATTCAAATAAGTTTCTACATTGTTTTCCTTTCTTAGACCATTTAAGTATATCTTTCAAATATATTCCCTTATAAAATTAATGATTTATCTATATACCCGTGGTTTTATTTTAAAATTCAAATAACACTTAAACTAAATATTTTAATACAATCGACCTCATAATATAAGACTAAGGGTAAGTCCAATAAACATTAATTTTAAAAACTAGAAAAGAAAAATTTAAGAATTAGAAAAAACTAGTAAATGTAACTGATTTCCAGCCTCGGGATAAGAGATGTGAATATGGGGGAAAATATCAATAAATATATATATATATACATATATATATATATATATATATATATATATATATATATATATATATATATATATATATATATATCGTATCGATAGTTTTTTGAATATATCGAAAAAATAGGTCGATATTTCGATATATCCGGCCTCGATATTTTTAATCTTTTAAAGGGACACACACATATCGATATTACTGTGCCGATACAATTAATATATTGTTTTTGTAATATCGATATTTCTGTGTCGTTATAATTATTATCTTTTATAATATCGATATTTCTGTGCAGATAATATTAAGTTATTTCTTTTATCACATCGATATTTATTTGCCGATATCATTAAGATATTGTTTTCATGATATCGATATTTCTGTGCCGATACAATTAAGATATATTTTTTATAATATAGGTATTTCTGGGTCGATATAATTGAAATATTATTTTTATATTATCCATATTTCTGTAGGGATGTGAATATCGAATAAGATATCGTATCGTTAGTTTTTGAATATAGCGAATTTGTAGTTCAATACATCGATATTTCGATACATCGGACCTTGGTATTTTTATACTTTAAAAGGATCTTTTAAAGGGGCTTCCATTGTATCTATATTTCTGTGCGATATATTTAATATATTTTTTTTTAATTAGTTAATTTACAACATACTTTAAATATTAAAAAACGGGTTATTTCCTATCCCCCTTTCGATTGGTTTAGTTTTTTTTTAAACAAATTAACGATATTTTGGAATATAGATATTTATCTCCCGATATCATTATATATCATTATTATAAAATCGATATTACTCTGTCGATACCATTATCATATTAGTTTTCTACGTTCATTTACAGCAGAATTTAAATAATAAGAACCAGTTTATCTCTTAATCTCTTTCCGATATAATTTTTTTTTTATTATTATTATTTTGAAAAATTTATATCTGATATGTCTGATATGCTAGACTTTTTTTTTTTAATTTTATAAAAAAATTAACAATATTTTAAGTATCGATAGTTTTATGCCGATACTAACAAGATATCAATATCCATATCGGTTGACAATATCGATTTTCGGTATGTCACCATCCCAGGATGGTATGACACCATACCACAAGTTTTTATGGTTTTTAGTTAGTCGAATCCGCCGTCACAGAATGGTCTGTTTTAACGATTGATTCCAATACAATATTTTAATTATTATAATTTATTAATTTTTTTTTTCTTTTTATATAACTTCAAGTAACGGTTGCTGGATCAGGAGTAATGCTTAGTTCTGGACTGAACTCAAAATAGCATTAAATCCAGAACTAGAGTACTCTGAGTACTAAAAGAAGTACCTGCAATAATTTTAAATTTCTCGTTACGTTGATAGTTAAGCCCATGTAGGTAAACCTAACGTTATAGTTAACACGCAAACAACCTTATAAATTGTAAAGGCATTATATATAAGTGCAGAAATCTCTACAAATATTCGTAGTAAAGTTCATTTGATATATTAAATTTTACATTGCGATGCTTTGAGAAAATTGTGGACGGCATTGCGCTCCAACTCATGCAATTCATGCTCTGACTAAATATATAATATTTAATTATTTTTGTTGGGGTAGAGTAGACCAACGAAGAATAGATCATACCACGGTAACGACTCCGAAAAAACCTAATTTTCTTCCCAGAGAAAAGTTTAGTTTACTACGATATAGTTTGAACCTGGTTCGTTCAGCATAGGAATTTATTAGTAATTATTATTAAGAATTAATTAAACATCATTGGTATTATAGTTATATTTTTACTGCTTGCATGAGCTAAATATAATTAATATTCAATAAAAAAAAAAGAAAGGTAAGAAAGCAGACTGTAGTTACATATAAAATAAATGAAAAATAGGAACACATACGTAAACTCATGCATCAAAACCAAAGCTATGTCGAAAAATATATATATTTTAGAATAACTGATGGAATGAGAAAATAAGTTATTGGAGCCGTAGGCAATCAGTAGATTTAATTGATTAAATTTCATATTTAGATCAAAACTAACTCAAGTAATGAAGAATGTATTAGAATGATTGAGGTTCTGATAGAGCCAATTCTATTTCTGAAGAGCAACCTTTATGAATGATTCATCTGTGACGAGAAATTAAAATACCTACAATTTAATTACGGTTTTCATTCTTGTGTAATAAAATGAATTGCTAATAACATGTAACAAAAGATAAGAGGTAACCTTGTCAGAGTGTAGAAAATTCTTTTAAAAAAATTTGAAGATCCTTATATACTATGAACAAACTTGGTTATTCAGTTTTATTTCGTTCGGCAGTAATCATTCATTCATCAATGACTGATTCTTCTCTTGATTACCTGTAAAACAAAAACCTATTATAATATTAAATACAATTAATATATCTATTAGTAATGATAAATATATTATATTAAAAAAAATATATATATATATATATATATATATATCCTATTGAAAAAAAAATTTTAAAGAAACGGTGATTTTTACCTTACACTCAAACTAAGTGTTTCATGAGAAATATAATTACTATTTTAATAATAAAAACGTATGTCAAGTAGGCATATTTATATTATATACTGAAGATTTATATTGGGTATATAATTATATATATATATATATATATATATATATATATATATATATATATATATATATATATATATATTTCAAGGTTAATGGTTTTTGCTCGACAATAAAATCTACGACACGAGGCGTTTTTGAAATATAAGCATGCCAAGGAAGATACGTTTGCGCATGCATAAGCGAAAGTAGCAGTGGAGGGTCCGCAGGGGAGGGGAAAGAGATAAATTTCCCCTCCCGAAATAACTACTGAGGAAAAAAAAACTTAGCTTAACTTGGAGGAAATTAACCTTGGTTCACTTTGTGTGAAATAGTCAAATTTAATTATATGATTGTAAATTGAAATTACATTTTGTATTAATTCAAATAAAGTAACTGTGTTAAACACCTTTCGTTTTATTATTCTTTAAACCTGAGGAAAAATCAGAATCAAAACTTATTCATACGGTCGAATATGAATATGTCGCTGTACTCATATAAATGGAATCCTAATCAAGGTAAAAATAATTTTAAATTGGAACAAAACTATATCATTTGTTATTGGGTCATTAATTACTGAGATATCATGCTGAACCGGGATAAAACAACACAATCACATGATTTTGCATATTTTTTTTCCTATACTCCCTTATAAATATGTATTGCAAATTAAAAATGGTCGGTGCCTCAAAGGAAGGGTATATAGAAACGTTAATAAATATAAAGTTTAAAAAATATGAAGCATAATCCTGCCTGATAAAGGGTCGGAACAACTGGTTGCAGAATTTAAAGGGAGAAAAATATCGATCGAAATTTTCTTTTTAGGTTAAGTAAAAAATATTTGTTACTGCTTTTTGTTTGTATCGATCTATATTCAGTTAATGTTAAAGTTAGGCAATGATGTTATCTATTTCGAAATATACTACCTATATACTGTTGTAAGACTGATGGCATTTATAGGAGGAGAACAAGTTCCGGAACTGCCCTGATAGTTCTCGCCTAAAAACTACCGCTGGAATCGTCCATGGTAGATGAAATTCGACAAAATTGATAATGGGCCACTTTAACACTAATCTCTGACTTTTCTATATTTTTGTACCGAATTGAATTCATCATTTTCAAAATATAGGCGTGTTAGCAAAATACGTTTGCGCATTCTCAAGCCAAAGTACTGGATGTAATTTAGTAAAAATGATACTGAACCATTTGTACACTAATACACAACTTTCCCTCAGTTTTGAGTCACCATGTTTAGAAATTTTGATGCATTAGTAAGCGAAAGTATTGGTTGGAATTTGATAAAATTGATTTTAAAAAATAATTTTATATTAAGAGCCACATTTTCTCCAACTTTGTGCATAATCTGTCGAGCCGTTTTCGAAATATAGCTGTGTCGAGGAAAATAGGTTTGCGCATGTTTAGGCGAAAGCAGGGGATGGCATTTGAAAAAATTAATATTGGGCCATCAACCCTCACAATCCGTGAAAATTTCATAAAAATCGGATTCGCGGTAGTAGGTCTTAGGCCCGCCATATGGATTTAACTACACAAAGATAGGCACAGAACCAACTTTGCTCCTTGATGTACATTATAAAACATAAAACGCTAGAGGAAATTTTCGATTATGAGAAGAATTTGTTTTGTTTTTTTCTGTATGAATACAAAGCTTCCCTACCTTCGGAAGCGAGGAAGCAAAAAGCGGCAAACGTTGGCTAACCAATTGGGATTCGGAGGAACCAGAACGTATAGCGAAGAAAACGGGATACTCCACTCATAATAATAAACCCTTATAAGCTTTGAACCTACTAATATCCTGGCCCAAACCGGTCATCAAATAGCTGTTTGTGTGGTCCAAAAATCAAGCCCTAAAATTGAAGAAAACAAAACAGAAGGTAACATATGCATTCTATGATAATATATGCATTCTCATAATATTTGCAATTAGATAAAGAACATGATATATGAATATTTTTAAGTATCCTGTACGTTTTCTGAAATTTACTTTAAAGATTAATTAGCATATATCAAATTAATTTTTTTGAAACTTCTACTTATTTTCAATTAGGTTGTAAGATAAGACAGTGGAGCAACGGACAGTTCTGGGAAAACAGTTATCAGTTTCAAGAAATGTAACCGAAAGTGGATATTGATTGTACTTATCTTGTAATACAATATATTACAATTTCAGAACCATAATTGACAACGCTATAAATTATCCCTCCTGTATAAATCTTCAATAGATTTATGATTTTGTTTTCAAATCCTTCGATTATAACTTTCTGCGGAAGCACTTCATCTTAACTAGGGGTCACTGCAACGAGAAATATTATTCCGGTTGGAAATATATAGTGCAGTGGTCTTCTTTAAGTGAAATAAACTGAAATTTATAGATAGGTTAATTGGAAAAGTCTAATTTATATTTGAATAAAACCATGATAATAAAGGCAGGAAACGAATTGAGGAGAAAATATAAATTTGGCGTTGCGTCAATTTGTAATTATTTTGCACAGGACGACCAACTTTTAATTTTAATAAAAACTTATAAACAATAAAAAATAATCAAAATATCGAATAATATATACAAAACAAAACATGGATTGTGAATATTAATTACTAACTACATATCGTTACGAAAATTATATATCCCATAAATAAATAAAGGCTGGCAAGATTTCTCCTCCACGAGTTCTATTATTTGGATCCTACCTTTCGGCCTTTAAACCATCCTCAGGTATCTCTGAAAAAGCTCTTATTTACTTTATTTACAAATAGCAAACTTTATAAATATATTACAATTACAATATATAACCATATATACTAACACACACACACACACACACACACACACACATATATATATATATATATATATATATATATATATATATATATATATATATATATATATAATATATAATATATAATATATAATATATAATATATAATATATAATATATAAAATATATACACTTAAAAAAAATGTTAAAATGCATACAATGCAATTTATTAAGTCCAATCTGGACCAAGTCCAATTATACATGGTAGTCACTAAAAATAATAAAAACAACAATAAATAAAATTAACGTTAGGATCAAATTTCCTAATAATTAAATATGTATTTTTTTTATTTTGTTATCAAAATTAAGACACAAACTTTAAAAAATTAGGGAGCCACCTCTGTTATCATAGCTGGTACAAATGTAACTCCAAAGAAGAAGGTAATATAATGTTATTATTAATAATGAAAATGAAAATAATCTATAATAAGATGTAATCATTAATAAATAAGTAACAATTAAGTTATATAAAATCCCTAAAGCACTATCAATTAATTTATACGTCTACAATAAACATATTTAATTAATTAAATTAAAATTTCAATTTAGTGATTATCTTTACATATGTGTTATTTAAACCATTGTTGTCAGATTTAAAGTTGCACACTCTATTTAATTTTTTTGTTATGTATTTTGATTCTAGTATTTCTCTTTTATAATTATTATTTCCAATAAACGTATATTACATTTCATCTTTAAACAACTGAGGTCAATAATTGAAATATACATATTTTATAGTACATCAACTAGAAATTGCCACTAAACGTTAGAATTTTGCAACGGCAATAAATTAAACAGATGTGGGACTAGAGTGGAATATCGCTTCCAATAAATTATCATGGCCTAACTAACCACTTTGAATAGAACATGGTTAACTAATTAAACAACGCTATGAAGCAACTGCAATAATTTATACACCTATATTGATTTATTGATTACTTAATGGTTTATTTAAAATATTAACTAATTATAAAGGCTTAGCAATAAGTATTCTCTTCTGAAAAAAAAGATTAAATCAATCAATAATATAGTTAATTAATGATAATAATTAATGATGTAATACCAGTCTCTGCGTAGGAACCTAAGGCCTAAAAAGGGGTTCAGAGAATTTCAAACAGAGAAAACGTTCAAATCCATCAAGGTAGGACCAAATCCGATATTATTATTATTTTTTTTTTTTTTAGAGTTGTTCTTGTTTAAAAATACTCAAAAATATTTATATAAATTAATGCTACCTATTAATGATTTTATGTTGTTATTTTTTCTGTGTAAGAAATATTATTTGATTCAGGAAAATTAGAAATCAGTTTGGATTAAAGTTTATTGCAGCTTGTAGAATCTGCAATTAGCAAGACTTGTTGAATGTGATTTTAGAACCTTATTCACCGTCGTGAAAACATTTTATCTAATGGATTTTCTGCGAAATATTAAATTTTTCTACTTTGGAAGGGGCAGGGACAATGATAATGATAATTCTTTTAATTCGAATTAAAAAAAATAAAATAAAATAGGGATGCTATATGACATGAAATTAATACATAAAATAATATATTAGGTCCATTTATACCTATTCAATTATGCAATAAATAATAAATTCGCGTCTGCAGAAATATAACAGAAAAAGTTACAAATCTGAGATAAACAGTTTTGATTGATAAATATTACAATATTTAAGTGTAAGAGTGATATTATGTATGTATTATGTAGGTTACCATACATACGACATTTAAATATATATATATATATATATATATATATATATATATATATATATATATATATATAAGTTATGATAGTAGATAGGACAATATCACAGATAATCCTATGTCAACTATGGAAACAAACCCTAATACTATATATAGAGGATTTAAAAGGAGAATAAAGTTAGTCTTCTTCTAGCATTTGAGTGTGTCATTTCGTCTCCCGATTTCCATTTTTTTTATCTGTTTTCGTCCGCGAGAATATAAGTGGTGCCGAAACCCGGGATCAAGGTCAGTGAAAAGATTAACAATTTTTTTTTCCTCTCTTTCTTTTTAGTTCTTATCGAGGTTATTAAACCAATACGACTACGAAATGACGGATGGAATAGTAAGAGCGCCAGTTCTGACATTACCAGCAGAAATTCCGCCACTGCCGACGGAAATTTAGGCATCGGCGCATGCAAACGCTCTGGAATGGCTAAAGGTGAGGACAGCGACATCCCAGGACCTAAGGACCTAAGTATCGGATCTGGAAAGATTCGAGGGAGGCGTCGGCGAATTGAATCATTTCCTCAAGGGAGGCGACTGCGTGATGGCGCGGATAGAGGCTAAGGCGGCCGAGAATTTAATTGACCCAAGAATTGAGAGAAGAATTTCGTAGAGTGTGCCCAGGACATGATGGACGCGACGAGGAGGCCCGATACGGAGAGAGTGTCGAAGCTGGATGGAATAGGGTAACGTACAGAAGGATTCGAACCAGACCGGAGGAATGGAAGAGAAGAGATAGTGAATTTGTTGGGAGAGAGAAAATAGCGGGGAGGGAGAAAAGACCCGGAAAGGAGAGGAAGAATTGGCCAAGAGAGGAGAGAAAATGCCATGGTTGCGGGAAAATAGGACATCTAGTAGCACAATGCCCTCGCACGAAATGCTTCGAATGCGGGAATGAAGGGCACATCGCGAGACAATGCCCCTACATGAGTAGACGAGGAGAAATGTTCCGCGGGCAACCCATGGAAGTAAACGCCCAAAGAGTATGGAAGAAGAGAGAAACAACTTCAGAGACGTCGCAAGATTCAGAAACGTCTGGAACGGAAGAAGAAGGAAGTGAAGCCGGAGGACGAGCTCGAGGAGGGAAGAGCAGTAGGAGGATTGCACGGAGAAGAACACTGGCAGAGAGAAGCAGACGAGATGAGGAATGAGGAGAGGGGAGGGCTATCATAAATAATGTGGAGAGTGGGTGCGTGGAATTGCCGATTGTGAGTGTCGCGGGTGGAGTGAGGTGCCTGGTAGATACAGGAAGCTCGAATACCATTATGTGTCGCGGAGCGTTAGAAGCAATTTGTGAAGGAGAAAGAATACCACCATTACAGGTATGTAAATGTAAATTGATCACTTTGGGCGGGCCCTGTAGAGTAGAGGGAGAAGTAGATTTAGAACTGAATCGGTGGGTAGCCGGAGAAGGGAGCCTGCGGATACACATAGTGGAAAGCATGCCGAGAGAATACGGGGGAATAATAGGGTGCGATTTATTGGGCAAATTAGGGACGAGAATTAGAAATAAGGGGCAGCGATGGGACATCCGAATAGGAGGGAAAAAGTATAAGGGGAGGAAGTTCAGAGTAGGACTTATTAAACAGGCGGAGCATTGGAGGCAAACGTTAAAGAAGGAATATGCGGACTTTTTTTTAAGGACGGGGAGGTACTGGGAGCTACGGATAGAACAGTTCATGAGATTCCCTTAACACAGGAGCGGGTGACATACGTCAAGGAAAGGCGGTACCCACAGGCGATGCACTAGCATATACGGGAAGAGCTCGAGAATCTCAAAGCCCAAGGCATTATAATCGATAGCACGTCACCGTATAACAGCCCCCTATGGGCAGTAAACAAGAAATCCTCGGATGGGAACGAGAAGTACAGGGTGGTCGTCGACTTTAGAAAATTAAACGAAAACACCCTAGAAACGTACCCAATTCCCCGATTTAAAGATATCCTGGACAGATTGAGTGGGGCCAAAGTCTTCAGCACCCTGGATTTGAAGGCAGGCTATCACCAGATAAGGATGCACCCCAACGGCCGCTACAAAACAGCATTTTCCTTTGAGTGGGGACATTACGAGTTCACACGGATGCCGTTTGGTCTCAAAAACGCTTTCGGAAGGTAATGCCAGAGATTTATGGACGAATTCCTAAGGGGACTGGAAGAGGAGTTCTGCCAGATATACATGGACGATCTGCTGGTCTTCAGTAAAGACGAAGGGCAACACGTCGAGCATTTGAGGAAAGTATTCGACAGCTTACGCGAATTTGGACTGAAACTGTCAGAGGAAAAGTCGACCCTAGGCCAGGACACGATCAATTTCTTAGGGCATTCCATATCGAAGGAGGGAATTAGACCTGACGAAACGAAAGTGGAAGCAATCAAAAACATGGCGATACCGAGAGACGTAAAGGGAATTCGGAGGCTCCTAGGTACGCTCAATTATTATCGCCGATTCGTCCCGGAGATGGCAGAGTATCTTGCACCCCTCAATAACCTGCTGCGAAAAGGTAAACAAATCATAATAACCCCGGGAATCGAGGACAATATTAGGAGGTGCATGCGACGGTTACAGGAGAGACCGGTACTGGCGTTCCCAGACTTCACCAAGATTTTCACCATCACCACGGATGCGAGTGACTACGCTTTGGGGCAGTCTTATCACAAGAAGGAACGGCGGAGGAACAACCAGTGGCTTACGCGAGCAGGCGCCTAAGGACACTGATGCAAGATATAGTACCTTAGAACGGGAACTTCTCGGGATAGTGTGGGCGGTGGAACACTTTAGGCCGTACGTTTTTGGTCGGAAATTTAAGGTTAACACGGATCACCGACCATTGCGTTGGGTAGGGAAGCTAAAGGAATCATCGGCTAGGGTCACACGTTGGAAAGAGCTCCTTAGCCAATATAATATGGACGTAACGTATAAGCCCGGGAGAGAGAACGTCGTGGCCGATTGGTTGTCAAGGGCAATTCAAATCAACGCGATAGACGAGGATAGAGGGGACATCCAACAATTCGTGAGCGAATGGACGCCGGAGAGGGAAGAAGACCGGGGTCACAAGGTTCCGTAACTGAACGGGAGCCGACAGGAGGGGAAAGTTCAGGGGGCGGAAGGTCGATGGATATGGAGGAAAGGGAGGAAATTGTCAACCCGAAGAAGCGTCAAATAATATGGAAGACAAGGACCACAGGCCTGACTAAGATCGACTATGCCCAAGACAACATATGTAAAATCAGGACCATCTGGTCACAACCCGGCATCACAGAAGAGCAAGAGAGTTTGTCCGCTCCAAACTGATCGTCGAAACAATCCGAAAACCGGAACAGCAACAAGAAATCACACGGGCATACCACCCGGGAAAAACGAATCATCGCGGGGTGAACGAGACGCTACAGGCACTAAAACGGAGATATTTTTGGTGGGGGATGAAGAAGACGATCGAGGACCTAGTCGGAACATGCGACGTCTGTCAGACCACGAAGTACGATCGTCACCCACCAAAAGGGATACAGGAGGAAACGCCTACACCAAACGTACCGCTCACCGACCTGCAAGTAGATACGTTCACATGGAAAGGTTTTAAATGGGTAACTGTCATCGACGTTTTTAGTAAGGTAGCTATGGCTCACCCAGTACGAGAGAGGTCCGCTGATGCAGTGATCGAAGCCCTGAGAACGTGGTTTCAATTTTACGGAGTCCCGGACAGGGATATCGTCAGACGGAGGAAGAGAATTTAACAACGCAGAAATAAAAAAGCAGATGATGAACTTAGCCATCACCTAGGATATCAATACCCCGGGAAACCCTAAGAACAGAGGGGGAATAGAGCGACTACACAGCACATTAGGAGACCACCTCCGGGTGTACCACGTGGACAAGTGTTTGGACCCAGATAAGGTCATGCCACGGGCCGTGGCAGCCTATAACCACTCCATACACTCGGTGACGGGATTTTCCCCTTTCGAAGCTCCTTTTGGGCTGCGCGACAGTAGGAGGAATAGTGGGAATACCGCAATAGATGACGAATTTTCGGAGAGGCTGGTAAACAATAGGGCGGAAATCGTGAGGGTATGGGAGAAAACGCGAGAGCGGATTGAATCCGAAAAAAATAGGAGGGTAGCACGCGAGAATGTGGGTGTAAGCGACGTTAGGGAGAAGATTAAAATAGGGACAATTGTTTACCGTAAATTGACTTCAAATCGCGGGAAGGAATTGATCAGATATGAGGGACCATTCAAAGTGATCGTAATTCGTGAACACAACATTGTCATAATTCAGAGCATTAGGGACCCTAGGAAAAGGCGAAACGTTCACGTAGAGCAATTGAAGTTTCCCGTAAGGGGACCGAGCCAAGCAGAGTCATATGGAAGTATCCTTTCTCCTAACAGTATAAGTGTTGTAAATAGAGATGTTCTGTACATAGTTTATAAGTTCAAAGGTTATATTTTATTTTTGTGATTGTACGAATCATGATGAGAAAGTTTTTTTTATTATTTGTATTATATTATATTGTATTTCTTGCTATAGTGTATTTTGTTGTGTGTTTTTTTTTAATGTTTTGTTTGTTATATTGTATAAGTTTATGAGGAATGTTCATAAACTGGCAGGGGAGAGTTATGATAGTAGATAGGACAATAACACAGATAATCCTATGACAGCTATGTAAACAAACCCTAATACTATATATAGAGGATTTAAAAGGAGAATAAAGTTAGTCTTGTTCTAGCATTTGAGTGTGTCATTTCGTCTCCCGATTTCCATTTTTTTTATCTGTTTTCGTCCGCGAGAACATAAGTTATATATATATATATATATATATATATATATATATATATATATATATATATATATATATATATATATATGATATCAAAATAAATAAATAACTAAAATAAAGAAAATTAAAGCAAAAAAAAAAATATCATAAGCACAGCCATACTTATGGACAATGTTTACACCCAGCCTGGACAACTCAACCCAGCTTTCTCCCCTCCGCAATGTGGATGGCAAAACAAGATTCCTAGAGATCCCAGTGCTTCTTTCTCAACTTCATCACTGGTCTTGAAAACAAATGGAGGTTGAGTGAGGGCTCTGTGGACCTTTTTTTCAGGAATTGTAAACGACAATATAAAACATAAAACTTGTACACTGTGGATTTCAAATTACCACATTATTTATTGCGTAATTGAATAGGTATAAATGAACCTAATATTTATGTATTAATTTTATGTATTAATTTCATGTCATATAGCATCTCTATTTTATTTTTTTTATTTTTTAATTAGAATTAAAAGAATTATCATTTTAAATATTGATTTTACTATTCAACTGCCTTCAAAACATTTTCAAGGCTATCTTTTTCTTTTCTTTCATGTTCAACAACTAATCCGTTTTCAATGAAACTTAAAGGTGATGCAGGACATGGGGGAAAAGTGGAAGGGGCAATTTCAATTTTAATTTTCCTTCAATTTTAAATGTAGTAGATATAGTTTCAATAGAATGTTTCTTTCCCATATTTCTTCATGACTGATTTTAATAATTTTAAATTAATCTTTTGTAATTACATAATTTCTCTTAAATAAGGAGTCGACTCCTCCGAAATCATGCATTATTAAATTTCTTTGGTTCCTGAGAATCCTTGAAAATTTTTGATTACGGATTGATAGCATTTTAATGACCCATTTTAAATTCGCATCAAGGACTTTCAGTGTTTTGTTCTCAGGGGTCATTAAAGAGAATTGCAGTAATAGTTTAAGACTTACAATCACTGCCTGATGGAAGATGTAATGAGCATATGAATCAGGTAAAAAAACTAAAAAATCCATTTCTGTAATGCTTGTTTTTTCTCTAAAAGATTAGATACAGGGGAGAGGGGAGGGGTAAATAACAGGTGGCAAGGTGGCAAATGCCAGGCGCCTCGGCCTAAAGCCGACGGTCCTACTTTGTAGAAGTAGATATCGGACTACCGTTGGACTGTGAATGGTGGTGTACGAATAAATTGAGCTTGTAGGATGTTTGTAGGCTTCTCCGATCAACCTACAAGCCTCTTCCTCCCTCCCTCCCCCCCCAACAACATCCTACCGCGTTGGATCGTGAGTTGGGCTATCGTCCTTCAAACTCCAAATGTTTACTGCTACATCACAATAGTTATCAATATTTAATTACTATTAGTCAACAACTGCCAGGTTGGGGTTTTCTCCTTAAATTATATGATAAAATATGGTTTTTTTTTTACAATTTATTTTTTTTTTTTAGAAATTTCTTATTTTCTTGTATCACTACTAAATGAATCCAATCATTTTTATCTAATTAGAAAGTAATAATTAAAATAATTAGAAAAAATTCGTTTTAAAAAACCTTTCAAGTCATTTTATTACTTTGTTTTACACACGTGTAAAATAAAGTAATTAAACAAAATACGTCTATTTCCCGAACGTGCATTGTAATAAGCCAATGAAAATAGGTTCTCATGTCAGAAATCCCTTATTATAACGTCATAGTGATGTTTTATTTATTATTAAATAAATAATTAAATAAAAATAAATAATGTAATAAATAATACACCTGAAAGGCTACAATTTTTAACTAATAATTTCGGATCCTTTTTGGTTAATTAAATGTTCATCTCTAATTTATCTTGTTTTGTGTTGTTTTAAGTTTGCTTGTAATCATTAATTTGACCCGATCTTTCAACTAGTATTACTAATTTAAGTCATACTACATTAAAGCAATACGAAAATGTATAAAACTTGCAAATAAAAAACTTCAGTATAAATATTAACCTCAAGTACATTTTTTATCATTTATCGTTATCTTATACTAGAGGGACGATTTTGTTATCAATTCTTAAGTGATTTTTGTAATCCTGTCTATTTCATTTAAAATTTCAAATCACTGTAGTTTATTCGGTTAAAAAAATGTTCGCCCAAACTTTCTTTTTCCTTTATTCCAATAACGCCATAGCAAGACAAATTGCCGACATTTTATTGAGAAGAATAATGTTTTTCGCCAAATGACATTCAGGTGTTCCTCAGGAAATTGTTGTTATCCGGATATAATTTTTTTTTTTTTCAGCTATATTCTAAACTTGGCATACCACAAATATTTAAGTGCGTAAACTCTTAACGACGAGACGAAAAATTCTTGAAGGCACTTAAACATATATTCTATTACTACGAGTATAATTCAAGATCTGGTAGCTCCTATGTAAGGATATAATTAAGCGACAGCATTTGCTCTTGGAGACCTTGGCCCCACTTAGCATCGGCGACCCATGAATAATTGGGAGAAATTTCGCAACAAAAATAATGTTTAACACTAACTTATTCAATTATTTCAATGCACCTTACGTACAATTCTCCATTAGGTATACTTTATGGGTAGGGCTTTAGAAATGACAAAGCTCCTAGGGGCAAAACGGGTTTCCTTTGCAGGTCGTTAGCTCATTTAATAGAGGTTGTAACCACAGCACGTTTTGAATATATTGTTGCAGTCTTGAGCAATGCTGCGGAAATAATCCGTGCATCCGTCGAATGTGTAATATCATAACAATTTAGAAGGGTCTTCCAGGGAGCACTTAAGAATATTAATGAGCAGTAAATCAACAAGCTATTTGCACGTCATTTTATCAATTCATAAGGCGTTCATTTATGTCCTAATTAAATGCTGGAACGACCAAGCAAGGAATTTAATGGTTAAAAAAAAAATGGTCCGCTTTGACCATATATTTTTAATATTAATATCTTAGGGATATTGGATGGATTAAATGAAACCTTTTGAATGATTTATCCTTTGCAATGACGAGGTTGTTAAAGAGACAAGTTTCTAACATACTTCTGTAATAAGTAGAACTTACTCGAGCTGCAATAGGAAAAAGCCGAGAGAAATAGACGAGTTACAAGAAGCTCATGATCAGATACCAATTTTTTGTATTTTTTGCAGCAGCAGTTTTGTAAAAAATTAGGTAGGGGGAAGGTTGCCATTGTGTTACAATGTTATTTTTTCAGTTCATTGTAACAAACATCGACTTGTAACATATTAAAAAATCAATTAATTAGTTCATGAATCATCAATTTATTCGAAGCATATGAATTGCCATTTGGAACCTTGTTATTCCAAGGGGTCGGTTCGTGCTTTTGATTTTTTAAATATTTAATTGATTTTATATAAACGTTTTGCACTTAGCCTAGGACATATTAAACGCATGAGAGTTTCCAGTTCATATGAATTTTTTGAAGGTCGTGAGTTAGTTCTAGGTTAGGCATTACAGCAGTTTTGAAACACAGTTCGAATCTCGCCTGGGTATTATGATTTTTACATTTGATTTTCGGAATAAATTTCAACCTTAACACTATGCCTCGAATAAGCTGGTAACATATACAGCCATCATTCCAGTTTGAATGCATACGGAGGGTAAAACAAAGAAACACCAATCAAAGACTCGATGGCATGCGTTTTTATTAAGGTACCTGTCCGCTTGAGAGTGAATCATTCGCAAAATCTCGATAGTAACTCTCAGGCATCAGTCCATTTGAGAGGTTTTAGGTCCATATTGCTATCTCGACTATTGAGAATCTCTGAGAAATCCCAGCATCGTCTCCACGCGCAAAACCTTGAGAGTCGATAGTTCAATCGATCCTCTAGAGGCGTCAAGATGTTATTTCGGAACAATAAAAGAGAAATTAATAATTTTAATAATGAAATGGCGGCATTAATAATTTTTAGTGTTTCGTTAAAAATAAGAAAGAAAACTCTTAACAAAAAAGGGCCTTGTTTACACCTAGGATAGCATGAAATAATTTCGGTGACTGCTTTAAAGAATTACAGCATGAAGATGTACAGCAGTTTCGAAAGTTGAATTTATAAAACAACTCCTTCATCCAGTAATGTTTAAAAAAAGGCACGAAAATGTCAGCGCGGATGCGAGTTCTTGCTACTTAAGAGATTTTTTGGAACCAGGGATGACAAATTTCAGTGAGTTAAAAGAAGTCGAGGGCCTTATTTCATAATAAAGTACAAAGGTACAAGTATAAGTGGTAAAAATACAAGTGGAAAATTTTGTTTTTAGAGGTTACAGGCTACTTATCGTCTTTAGATAATAATAAATTTATTCCATGTTTTTTTTTATTTACTGTTTTTTAATAAAACTATATAAAATTTTAGCATTTTAAAATGTCAGTCACAAGTGTATTAAGTCATAATCAAGGTTGTACTTGTACTTTATTATGAAACAGGGGGTGTCTGTAAAGTACAAGATATTAGATAGTTGTTATATATTGTTAAACATTGTTATAATGTTGAAACATAATATGATTAAATAATTAAATTAAAAACAGTAAACAAAAAAAAAAGGAATAAAATTATTATTATCTAATGACGATAAGTAAGTCGCAACCTCTCACCAAGAACCTTTCCACTCGTACTTTTCTCACTTGTACTTTATTCTGAAATAGGACCCGGGTGTTTTTTTTTCTTTCAGTTCTTAAGTTAACTAAGAAAATGAATAAGAATATTGAAATAAAAACGATAGGAAATAAAATACTCTTCGTGTTGTGATTATATAACCTGATCTCTCAAATTGTGTATTTTTACCTGAATTTCGTCTCCATTCCGCCCAAGCAGATTTTCTGTCTCATTACTGCCACAGTCTCTCCTTTTCACGAGGTATTTCCTAACAATTAATGAAATCGAATAAACTAATGTGGCTGGTTGGTAACCAATTTTTGTTATATCTCCTGTACTGATACTTTCAATATGGGCAACGGTGAACACCTCTATTTATTACTTATTTTTATGTCACACGGTTAGTCCTTATTTTAATAGTACTTAACAGGTTTAGATTTTAATAAAAGACTTTTTAAAAGTAATTCCACTGTTCTTTGTCACTTAGTATTCATAATTGTCATTGGGTGTTAAACAAAGATGAATACAAATAAGCTTATGGTTTGCATTATTAATTATCTTTCTACCATTGAAAAACAAAAAATTGAAATGTAGGTATTTTAAGAATAAATATTTATGTTACTTAGTCACATCCGTGTTGTAGTAATTAGCATGTCGTACTACGCACAATAGAAAGGATGGTTTAACCAAGATATAAACAATATAATATCCTGATAATTGAGTAGTTGCTTAAATAAAAAATCTGTTGCGGAGCGCGCATCACACAACTTTCCTTACCACCCTATAATAAAAATCTTTTTAACATAATTTTAAAGAGTTCACATAAACACTACTTGAAATAAACTCGGCATAATGCACTTCTTGTATTTAAGTACAATAAAGTAGTTGTTTTTTTAAAATTATTTGGAATAATTCTGTACACTAAATATTTTTGGTTTGTTTAGTTTCCATAGAAATTTCATTTAGTTTCCATGGAAACATTTCGTTTCCATCAAATAATATAAAAGCAGAATTTATAAGTTAATTTCTACTTTTATATAATTATCACATTATTACAGAGCGGATTTTTGACAATTTGTGTCTTGGTGGGAGGAGTTCGGTCGCATCCGTCTTCTTTCGGTCGCTCTCGGCTTTCCATCTCGGGACTTGTAATCCTTATAAGATACGCTGTTTCTTTGCTAATAATTGTCCGGTTTCGATTATTTCTTTTTTGTTTTTAGAGAATTTTATTACCTTTCATATGATTTCATACATAATTATGTAAATTATAATTTACCATAAAATGCATAATTTTTGAGTTACGCGCAAATAAAATTTTCTTTAGACGATAACTTTAATCCTTGCATTTTCTCGGTGATGTACTAAATAAAAGAGCTTTAAGGAGAACACTTTCGCCAATTTTAATCAAAATCGTTAAAGCCGTTTTCGACAAAATTGTAAACAAGTGTAAAATCGATTATATAAAGTGGTACTTCCGGTTAGTCGATCTTGACAAAAAAGTTGCTTTAGCATCAGAGGCATATGGCTGCCTTAAATAGGTAATTTCAGTTTCTTACAACTTTTCGTTTTTGAGCTGAGCTGTTCACAGACAATTTCACCAAACTTGGTTATTTGGACTCAGGGCACCTTGAAATGTATATTTCCGTTGAAAACTCGAATTCGAAAATGTTTACGATTGCAAAACTTCTAAGTATGTATTTCGTATAAAGGTAACGGAAAGCCGAAAAAGTTGACAATAATATGCCAATGTACAATATAAGTCATTCGGTTTATATTACTTCAAGCTACTTTAAGTTACTTCAAATCCTGGATTGAAGACAATGAATAATTTTAATTGTAATTTTAATAAGCTGTTTCAATTAATATAAAAAATTCCTAAGGGTACTTTCTAGATTAAAATCTGATCAGTTTCAAAACGTATGTTCATCAACACTTTAAAAAAAGGGAAGGCAGAAGACATTTATTAAAACAATAATAAAAATTATTTAAGACATAAAGGATATACCGAGACTGCCATAATTGGCCATGATTCATAATAACTTATTTTATTATTAAGGCATTCAAAATACTGGAAGAAGCTTGCATTACTAAATGTAAGTAAGTATTACAGGGGAGGGGATCATTCAATATTTCATCGGAGATAATTAAAGACCATAGGAAATTATTCTGTCGTGAATAAGACAATGCTACCACAATTTATTCATTCCTTGGAATTGAACTAAAAACAGCTTACCATTAACACACAATGAAATTTTCCATACAAATTAATTTTGTCGTTCCCTATTTTTAGAATTTTGTTTCATCAACAGTTCCGATTCTCACCTGAGTAGAATAGAATAATTTTAAATTATGTTATTATTGAGTTAGTGTTCATCAGCTATTTACTCGGTCTTTGCACAGGAGTTACTAAACACGGTTCTTAGCTTTACCGGAGAAACACCAGATTTCTGACAGCTCTTCGCTTTTAGATATTTTGAACTTAGTAAAAGGTTGAATTTAGTAGGCTTAAAAAGGTTGTAGCTATTTGACGACAGACCCCCAATTGATATTGGAGTTATTGATCTGATTTTTTAATAAATAAAATAGAAATCATTAAAAATGTTAATACGTTTTTCTACGAAAAGCGGACAAAACATCTAGGTTTCTGATTCTTCCTTATTTTGTTTTATGGTGGCAGATGGCAGGCTGATATATCATAAAACCTTCCTAGGGCTATATATAACAAAAAGTTTCTTCTAAATCAACTCAGTCCTTTTTGTTTGATGAGGAGGCAAAAAATCTAACAAACAGATAACTATTTGCGTATCGTATCCGTCGTAGAATAAAGGTACAATAAAAAAAAATCGAATTTAGAGTTAGGGACCATATTCAATTGAGAATGTAGCCCGTTTTGTAATTATAATATAAGGATTAGTCTAGTTGGCTCCCACATCACCCAAGAATTACTTTTGTTTTAATTGCATATGGAGGTACTCAAAAGTATTGAGCAAAAACTTTAAATCTAATTTCAAGATTAGTGATGCATCATTTTCAAGATTACACTTATTAAAACAAATAGTTTTTTATGATGTACTTTTATCATGATATAAAATAAAAAAAGCATATATACAGAGTTATAATTATATAAATTCACTTAAGAGATACGACTTATTCTCAAAAATCAAATTAGTTGATTTTAAGGATAAGTTATCCAAAATCATGCTAAAATACTTGAAAATATTGTAAAAGTGTACATATGTAAATAAAACTTTCTATCTAAAAAGAAAAAAAAAAAAAAAAAAAGATATGTGTATATATATATATATATATATATATATATATATATATATATATATATATATATATATATATGTCTTGTGGAGAAAATATCCATAGATAGTAGAAACTTCACAGGCTAATCAGTAATACATAGGGAGGAAAGGTTACGAACCACGACTTTTATGGGAATGAAATATTTAAGGAAAGTATGAGAATAAATAGAAATAAATTTATGAAGATCAGTAAAATATTATTTTTAAGTCATCTTCACCCTGTTCGGTATTTTCAAAACGAGGAACTTTCTCAACTAAGGAAATTAATTAACCACGTTAGAAAAACACTCGAATAAATAGCGTTATTATGTACTTTAATTAAATACAGTGTAAACAAAAATTTAAGTTAATACATCCTTTAGCCATTAAGTGAGATTTATTAGACACAAATAGGTTTAACTTTTTTTATAAAATTCATAAAAGTTGTTTAAGTTTCAAATAACTACCATAATTTCTGATTTTACAGGTCCAGTACACGGAAGTATTTTTGTAAGTCATAAATAGGGGCATATAAGAAGGGCAATATAGTCAGAAACCGACTTCAGTACCAATAGAATCAGTTAAGTAGGCAATAAGAATTTTCGTGGACAAGGAACCTAAAGAAGAATTTTAATTGCCGTATCCAGGCTGCTGGAACTATTCCAATGTAGGTTATTACCTGGAAGCGGTCATAAAGATCTGTAAATAGTAACGACGATAAAGTTCCAAAGGGTAGCGGGCAAATGTATGGTTGACTCATCGCGCTCCTCAGGGTGTTTCTAGAATAGTCGAGAAATAGTAGACCGTAGCGGACGTTATAAAAAAAAAAATTAACTAATTTTTTTTATTTTTTTTATTCACTATAAAGCGAACAAAGAAGCAAGGAAGAAGTAGAACAGTGAAAATAATATAAACGTTAATAAAAAAAAATAATGATTCTTCAAATTATTAAAAGAATCTTAATGGCAATCCTACTCCTCAACTACCTTCAATGAGGTATAAAAAAACATTAATCAGTATAATGACCTAGAATAAGGAAATACTTAACCATAAATGAGTAACCTCTGCACTATGTAAATAATAAATAGGGTATTATTATACAAACTTCTTGTTTGTACATTAAAAATAGACAATAAACGTAAACTATGCTGCAAACAGGAAATAAATCAAAATCACTCCTTTTTACTTCCTTGTACGTAGTAAAGGAAGTATCGTAATTGCGAAAATTTTCAGTTTTCAGATTTCAACGGAAATATCCATTTTGACCATCCCTGAATCCATTTTGACTAGTTTCGTCGTGGCGTCTATATGTACGTAAGTTCGTACATATGTTTATATCGCGCATAACTCAAAAACGGTTAGCCGTAAAAAGTTGAAATTCTGTATTTAGGATTGTTCCAAAATCTAGTTGTGAACCTTCCTTTTTGTCGCTCCTTGATCACCGGAAGTGGTACTATACTTGAAAATCATAATTGATTTCCACAAAAAATTATATTAAAATACTATGAAAAACTTCTCAAATTTAGTATTTATAACTTATATATAGATTTAAATAACATAATAGATTTTGGTCTAAATTGGAAAACCGGAAGCGGTACTTTATTTGAAGGTTATAATAAACTTACATCAAAAATTATATTAAAATTAAATACAAAAATCATATGTTTCGGTAATAAAGATTACAAACGCAATTTGGTTTCCAATACAATTAAACATTTTTATTAATTGTTTTAAGTGTTAAAATTGAGTGTAAAATACTGATTTTTCTCCCCATTTGTGAGATGAACAAGTCTGCAGCAGGAGAATAAGATATAAGGTTTTTCCGCTTCAAATGTTGAAACTGCCGATTTCCAATGCTTTATCTATTGATATTGACAGTTTTAATGTTGTCACGGAACACGAAGAAATCTCTTAGAAATTAGTTACCTACTGAAAGAAAACGACATAAGAACGGAATAAGACCTCCAGAAATAACAAGAGAGAGTGTGTGTGTGTGTAGTGTGTGTGTGGGCGTACGTGCGTGCGTGTGTCAATAGATGGATGTCGCGACGCCGAGTGTTGTTTTCAAGATACTGCAATCTTCGGAAACTAGTAGCCAAATTCATGATCACATTTTGAGCCACCGATTTATAGTTCAATAGGCGTACAAGGAAGTCATGTGTTGTCCACATCAGATATTTCAGTACCAATTAGGAACAAAGCAGCCAAATTTAACCCGTTTTAGTGAATCATGAAAAAGATTTCGTGAGTGAAGGGTGAGAGAATCAGCTCTGAACAGATCTCTGAAAAGGGTGGATTATACTTCTCTAGTGTACAGCGATAATTAATAAAATGTTATTTTAAACAACAACACTCTTTACATGCAAATAATCAGAATACTTTTTCGGGGTTGATAATTGATTCTTTTCAGAGATTTAAAAAAAAAAAAAAATCCTTTGAGGAAGTCGTTTCTCAAGCAACCTTCCCTCAGATAAAAACATTTATCAGTGTCCTATTCAACGCGGAGAAGCCTTCGTTTATAGTTTATAGTCTATAGACTACTTACTAATTAAAAATTAAGTTCACTAAATTATTATAAATTGATAAAGAAAACCAAAAACGTTTTTAAAAGGATGTTTAAAAAAAAAAATCTAAAAGATAATTTACATTACTTACCTGCGTGAATATTTTAAGTGGGTGAGATGCTGACAATAAATTGTGACGTTAATGCAAATAAATATTCACATGAACGTTCGGTGATGATGAAGAGGAAATTAACTTTTTTTTATGTTAGTTCATAATAATAAATTTATTTCATAGTTAATAAACATCCAAATTAATCTGTTTGTCTTAAACATTAAAAACGGAACTGAATGTTATCTTCTTACTAAAATACTAACCACAGCGCTAACTTAAGTAACTTATTTAGTTATTTGCCTTTTGAATATTCGAATTTCGAAAGGGATTGATTTGATCATTAGAGATTACAACTGATTTGAATTTCAATAAAAGCAATAAAGGCTAATAATTAAAGCAAATAAAAGAATTATGATTACATTTTGCCTAATGATAGCGTAAAGCCTTGACCACACAATAGATAAAAATCTAAAAACATAAATTATCCATAATAAAAACCATAGTTGTTGGTTATTAAAATAATTTACCATGTAATTTTGTTAAACGGTAAAAGAGAATAGATTACAATGATCATGGTTTTCCTGTTTTAATTATTTTCACATGCCCTTATGGAGGTACTCTACAAAGGGCAAGGAATTAAGTGTAACCGACCTAACCAAGTAGACGTTGAAGTGCTTCCAACATGAATCCAAAACTTTAAAACAATTATAATTTCAATTATAAATCATAACAAAGTTAGATTTTGTATAATTCCATAAAAAGTATATAAAGTGCCTAATTAATATTGTGCAGTTATTAAATTTATATTCCTTAAATATGTGCTAATTGGCAAAACCAGATTAGTCGAATCATTTAAAAATTATTTTAGGATATCAAAAAAGATACTAGAGTTGAAAAATATAAAATGTCCAACTTTAAAATTAAGGTTATAGTAAAAAAAAAAGTAAATATTTAAGGAATCTTTTAAAAAGTAAACTAAATTTTGAATATGTTCTGGAGGTTTAAGTTCTAAAAAAACAAAAAAAAAACTGATTTCTACTTAGTTTACGTTTTCCCGAACACCAGAAAAATAACGGGCACAAAATATAATAAACAAAATTGACGTTAATTGTTTGAGGCTTACTGTTAAATAATCTCAAAAGTTGTTAGATGTTGCAGTGTAATAACTATTTGGCATACAAATAATTCCACGCTTTATTCTCTTTCGCAATGCATATAGCCAGTTGCAGTTCAGCAAAATCAAAGACACTGGTGATTTAATAAGTACCATCTGCACACTGGATGAAACTGACGGCAATTTCTTGTATAGTTTACATCGTTTCGCACTTAAAATCCTCTCTAAAGGGACTTCTGGAAATCAAACCCGGCCTGCACTGGAATAAATCAATGTATTCATCCAAGCACTGATTAAAATTTCGATTTTTAAATTTTTACTATTATCTCTGGGCCATTTTTATTGCACAGTGCTGTTTAATAATGGGTTTTAATTAGATATTTTTGTTAATTTTATAATTCGTTTTTCTGGGGTAAGACTGGGAGGAAGCCACTTGTCTCGGGCGCCAGAATTTAGAGGACGGAAATTTCGTGAGAGATTTTATCTTTAATTTAAGTAAAAATCATTTGTTTCTGCATTTTCATTGTTTTTGCCATAATTCATTCAATATAATGAGTTAATGTTATGCGATCATGATATTAATTTCGAAATATATAACCCAAAACACTTTTATAAAACTGCTGACTTTTATTGGAGCGGGGTGAAAGAATGTGCTATACAATTAATCTCTTCCCCCCTTCCCTATTATTATATTTTATTTTCCCTTATTTCAATTTATTTCCGCACTTGCCGAGATAAAATATCGACAATCAGCGCATGGAACGAATCTGGATTACTAGAGTAAAGATAAAGAACCAGCAGCCTTGAGGTATTTCAGTTCCTAGAAGCGTATGACATTATTCAAGGAGATCCTTCATCCATCTCCTTTTCTGCCTCCTGCGAGTATTTCAAGGTCAATTGAGACCAATCCATAAAATAATTCTGTTTCAGTTAGCAGTTTTTCATACTTACTTGGAATAAGGTGCATCCACCTTACGATAGTACTTCATCCGAATGAGAGAGATAAAAGTTTTTATTGAGAAATAATAAAAGTTGCCGCACTCAAGGCTGTTCGTACTGTAAGAATCCATTCATACCATATATAGAAATACCCGAATGAAATGCCTTTTTCTAACACATTTCATCACACGGATCATCAAGTATTGAAGCGATAAAAATGAGCTAGTTGGTATAAATCTCTCAAATAATAGTAAAAAAAAAAACCGGTCATCGTTCAGCCAATTCAGGCATCATCAAGACGGTGTGAGATGAATTTCTTGAAGTGATGTCCGGTCTGCATTTATGCGATCATATCTTTTTCTGTCCTAATGATGGCTGTTTTGGCGAAACGTTGATTGGTTAGGTATTTGAAAGACTTGAGACTTTATTTTTGTAATCTTTCAATAACATCTTGCAATAACTATCCTAACATTAATTTATGTCTCTTTATTTTATGGTTTGGAATATTATGCATTATTCAAACAATAATATACTGTGAATAATTCCGAAATATAATCTGCGTTGCCAAACATTTCAATATTCCATTGAGTTAGACTGATTGCCTGAACTGGATACAATCTGAGAGTAAACAAAAGAAATTGGTGACAGGTCCCGAACCGCCGATTAGATGTAATCTGCTAATACACCAAAATTGATACTAAAAAATTCAATAGCAATATCCGCGCCGGCGGCGTGACCTCAAAATCCCCGAGAACAACTATATAATAGAGAGGGGGGGAGGGGCTGATGTTGCCACCAAACATGATATGCCAAACAAACGCTTTGCCGTCACCATCGGTCAGCCTACATCAAAGGAGTCGATAATACTCAGGGGAGGTTAAGGCCATTTACAAATCGAACTTAATATCTCAAGGTGGATCTTCTTCACATAGCAATAGTACTCTAATGTTTCATCTTAGACGATAACACTTTAATTTCTCTTTTATATTTTCTTACATATCAGCGTATGTAAATTATTTTAAGTTAAAAAAGAACCTTCTCAAAAATGCATCAAGTTTTACGGCAGAAGTGCAATTAGTCAAACCGACATTCACACTCAAGTTACACGACACGTATTATACCTTTCATCTGAGGAGACAACCTTTTGCATACCATGCATCAATTTTTTCAGATAAGAGTAGAGATACACCATATAACTCGAGTACTGTTTATACCTTTCTACTTTCTTGGTTAGGGGTTATAAAATAGAGATAAGGAAAAAATCTGATTCGCGGAGAGGAAAAGTAATAACTTAATCACGCAATTAAACTAATTAATTTATGTCAGTTTCTAAAAGCACCAATCTATAATCAGAAATGACCTCTGAGAGTGTGATCGCTTCGTGATGGTGCTACAGCTGCTAGAGAGGTTCGTTGCAAGGAGTCTTGGTCTTGTCATATATTTAATAACCTGTTTAATAGAAGTATACTTATAAATATGCCATCCAATAAGTATAAATACGACTTTATGGCCAAAACCCATGATATAAAAATATATATAAGCGCTAAGATGCAATGCGCCACTTGTTATCATCCAATCGAATCATCCACTCTTTGGTCATCTCTGCTTTACGACCATAATATCCAATTTGTTTCAGATCTCATTCCATCCATTTCTTCAATTTACCATAAACTTTTATCCTCATCCTAATCCTTTAGTACAATCCTAGTCTAACTCCACTCATCCCAATAATCCTCCTCCTCCTCCTCCAAGACTGAAATAGCATTGGCCCCGCAGCCTCTTGTAAATATGTGATTGGAGTGCTAATGGCAAACATAAGATTGTCCGCTCTAGTCCTTAGCGCCTTTGCTCAGACTCCACTGCCTTTCTATACCAGTGACGCGGCTGAAAGAGACGCGCATGGAAATCTTGGGGAGAGTCAAGTTTGGTCCGAATTTCCCCAGGCTAAGTGTAAATATTGTTCATCAGTATGACTGTATTTTAAGATTTGTTTGCACAAGGAAGTTTTTCTCTATCGAGAGTGGTAGATATACTCTCGAGAGTAAAACTAGCAAGTGCAAAGACCTCTGAGAGTTCGATGATGAGCTCTCCGATAGTAGTAATGTCACGCCACAGCAGGTGAAACGTTCTCTCCATACTCTCGGAAAACACTTTCAGGAAGCTCAAACTTGTTTTGAATGATTGAAACTACTCTCCGAGATGAGAGAGGGGACATTTACATCTGCTGTGTCATAACATCAGAACTCTCGGAGAGGTCATCATCGAGCTTTCGGAGAGGTCATCATCGAAGTCTCAGAAGCCTTTACACTTGTGAATGTAACTCTCCAGAGTATCTACCACTCTCGGGAGTGATAAACTTGCTCTTTTAAACTCAACTTCAAAAGTTTATAACATTACATTATCCTTTAACTATAGTTTTCTTTCATTTTTTTCTATCTAATTAAATTGCTATCATTTAATTCATTTTCTATCAATGTAGAAGAATAAACTTCATAACAATTACTTGTTGTCCTTGAGACAGATCGTAATATTTCTCATTAAAAATAGTCAATATAAAGTTAAACGTTTAAGAGAGAGAAAAAATAACACCATAGAGGGGATTCTTGTATTCTATACGTGATAAGGAAGTAGAGACTTCTTCACGATCAATGGTTATGAAAAAAAGTAATCCATCCAGAATCACGATGAACCGCCAAGTTTTCCACAAATTCAATGAAAGTTCAATTACCTGCCACTACCTTCCTTACTTACTAAGCTTAGACTCTCTCTCCCTCTCCCCCCTCCCATTCACTCCCTCTCTCTCTCTTTCTCTCTCCCTTTCAAAATAACAACAAATATAATTAATAACTTTAAGAATAAAAATATTTTCATGGACTTCCGTTTACATTAGGTAGAAATCACAAAATTGTCTCCTAGCTGATGAGAAAGCCTAAAAGACTATATTTAAAAAAATATTTTAATTCTTCAAAACGACTTCAAATTATAGTATTGCTAATTACTGTTCAGAGTCTAGAGAATTAAATAAAAATAAATTAATTAGTATTACAAATCACCTTGTCTAAAATATTTACCTACCGTGGACTATTACCGGACAAGAATTCGAAATGTGGCTAATAAAATATTTACCTCCTATACAGTAGGTAGTATTGAAAAAAAAATTGTAGTTATTTTGTTGAAGCACACTGTGGTAACACAAAAAGAGTAGACCTCCCATTTCGCAGATGTTAGGGGATTCCTTTTGTTAGTCATGGGGTGCTGATTTGACAGCAGTTTTTTTCTATACTCTCAGAGATTTATCAGCTGTTTTTTATAAGACCTTAAAACTTCCAAAGGTCTGTGAAATGAGATTGTCTATGTAATGCCTTCATTTGTTGATTATAATAACAAAAATAAACCTTCGTATATATCACAATATCGATCATACGGTTAAATATATATTTTATAACTGCTCTTACAATAGGTAAGGTCACCAGCTGCCGGGTGTTTGTTAAAGTCTAATTCAGGCGCGTTAGTTCTTCAAGTGGATCTAATTGCCTGAAATTGGCTTGCGAAATCCCTCCTCGTTTGCTACCTTCTGTCCCTTAGCAACAGCGGAGCACGTTCATAACTGTCCTCACTTCACCGCAGAAAACTAAAACTAAAAATATTTAAAAAAAAAAATAATAAAAAATAAAAAAGACAATTATAAAGTAATTCGTAAGTTAGAAAAACTCAAAAGTTTATAACAACCATTTCATTCCTTCTGCAATAGACATTTTTCCTACTGCAATAGTTTCCACTGTTGTACAGATTAAGAAATAACCTATAAACATTTTAGTATTTATAACTGATTTTAAGTTAAACCAATTTATAAATTTAATTTTGTACTCAAATTCTTTAATTTCACTTCTACTTAAAACTTAAAAAAATCAACTCGAAAAAATTCGATTATAAAGTTCACAAAACACCTCACTGATCAAAATTACCTCATAAATGATATCATTTCAAGTGATCTTAACTGTATAGATGGTTTGATATACAGATGAGTAAAACTGTTAATTTTAATTAGTTATATTTATGTTGCTGTTTGTAAATAACAGTTAAATATAACCGTTAACAGGTTCTTATTTCCCACGTTTATAATTCATTGTTTCCACGTCGATTCCCCCGTCGGAACAGGAATTAGTATGTATCATAAAAAAAAAAGAAAAAAATGGATCTTATCATGGATGTTATCATATTTTTTTAATATATCCTTTCATTAATAATATATCCTTTCATCATATTTTTAAATTCTTCACTGCCACAATTATCAATTAAAACTAAATAACTTACAAGATTCATTATTACTGTCTGTTAGCAAATATGATCGACTTGTGTATTATTTGAAAAAAGATTTATTTATTAATGAATAATCTTTTATTCGCAATTTTTATGCGTTCTTCACGTTATTCAAAATATTTATAACTAGTGTACCCGAGCGAGAACTCTCGCATTAGATCCTAATACATTAGAAGTATAAGCGATATTAGGAAAACATATTTATTCTTATAAACAATATAATATTACTAAAAAAATTTATCTAACACGCACATTTGGGGAAGCTACATAGTTTGTAATGACTATGTTGAAGCTACAGCTCATACTTAATAAATAATTAGCTTACCCCACTGGAAATCATCTCTTCAATTTAGCAGTTAGGCAATTAGATCTAGCTATACCATTTTCTATATGTAGTATTCATATTTAACAGTGCCCTTTAGGGTTGGACATGGGAAACAATATATTAAACTCATTAAAAGATTTTGTAAACAGACTCAAATTGATAAAAAGTTGCCATGACAACGACACGTACGCAAGATGGCATGAGACCCTTGCGGACCTATATCCTGCGTTATCTCGAAAACGGTAGGTTTTTAAGCTTTAAAACGCTGGACCAATACGCTCCTAAGGAGCGTATATGGTTTTGATGCCCGCGTCAAAATCTTTAAAATCCAACCTATCCCATCTCGATCCGCTGACTTTTAGTCGTCAAAACTTTGAAACCTCCCAGTTTTTTCATCACTTTTATTTAAGTCCTAGTAACAATTTAAGAAACAAAATCAGGATTCGTCACTTCTCCGTGAAATTCCCTTTCTTTTGATACCTCACCCGTCAAAATCCATCGCTCCTGAGAGCCGGAAAAGGGATCTATACTACCGTAATAATATATAGTAGTGATTCATTACCTTAATTATAAATTTGTATTAATTTTTTTTTATATTGAATAGCGAATAATGTATAATTTATTATTCAGAGCTCAGTCAGTATTTTTCCATGAAGATGTTTACTGAGATTAGATAATGTTGAAATGTTTAAGTTAACACTCATTAAAGAGATTGGTACTCAATTACAAACAATTAAATTAAAATAAAAAAATATTTTGTTCATTTGTTATTTTCCAATAAGGAATAAGCAATTTATTCGTCAATTATTACTAGCGAATAATTTACTTTTTTACTAACATTTTTTATTTGCAAATAAAAAAATTAAAAAAACTGTTTATCCATTATTCACGAATAGCAATAAAAAAAATTAAACCTCATGCATATTATTTTCAAAATAAAGAATAACTCATAAATTTATCATTCCTTTCTTTGAAAAAAAAAAGTTTCTTAAGTGCCATACTGAACTATGGGCTCTATACAATATCATTCAATTTATCACTAATGTTCTATTGCTATTCCAAAAATAAAATTTCATTCTTGCAAAGATACTTGATATATTATAAATTTTTCATGAAGAACCTTTGTTATGGATCTAATCAGTTACGTCTTTTCTCAAAAGATTTAGGATAATCCTTCTTCAAGTTGAATCTCGTGATCATTGTATACAATGATAAAATCTATATAATCTATATATAGAATCATTAGAGTGCTTCCAATGAACAGGTCCTGCTGGGTCATAGAACCAACTTCTCATATAGGAGGTGCGAAAAAAAAATGAATAAATTAAAAAAAAAATAAATAAATAAATTTAAAAAAAATTTAATTAATAAAATTAAAAAAGCTTCTGAAAGTTATTAGCAGAATAGTTAATTTACCACTTTGTAAACATAATTTATATTCTTTAAAATATTTTTTTTGTCGTGGATATGTATAATTTATAGCATATATAGGTCCATTTCCTTGCTTACCAACATAGCATTCAGTTACTAATACTAAAATTCAGTTTCCAAATCGACTTAACGGTGACGGTTACACCGGCAATCAAAAACATGGGGTGCCGGCAACTGTCCCAGGTGGGTACGGCAGGAGCAAGTATCACGGCACACTCCGGAGGTAAGCCCCATGAATGGCAGTCACACTAGGTACTCCCACAAGGACAGATGTTATTAATGATAATGTATTCTGTATTATTATCGATCGGAAGGGGTGCCCCCCCTAGGATTCGCCATTGTGAGACCATCTGCTTTGTCCGCGACCTGGACAAACTACTTTTGTTTCGCCGGCAGATGCCGTACGTACCTATCACCTGGGTTCTCCCAGCCTCTTCCGAACTGTACAGATTAATTTCAGTGACTGGAGTAACCCTAAGCTCCATGAAGAATGTAACAGTCGGGAAAGGAGGGGGGAAGAGGGGAGGGTATCTGAGCACTTCATCTAACGCTTGCTCAGAAGGGGTGGTTCTGGAGTAGTTAACCCTTTGAAGGAAGGGCTTGAGTAGTGGGAGGTCTTTATATCTGATGGGGTATTGGATTTTTTTTTCTCGTTCTTTTCCTGTAACAAGCCTACCTCAAAGACTGTGTTTCCTAAGCAGATTTATTCCTTCTTGAAAAGGATCTCAGAGAAGAGATACTAGTACATGCTTTGGATAGTTAGATAAAACATCATAAATATCTGAATCAAGTATAATGGAAAACGATATTAAAATAGCTTAGCTGCCTTCAGTCCGTTCTGAATGTTTTGAAAACAATTCATATTTTCATTATCATATTTCATCTCTATATAAAGCGATATGAAAAACATTTTCTAGAATATTCCAGGGAAAAAATTAAACCAAACGGTTCAACATAACAGTAGAACAGGATAGTACTATCAGGCAATTGTTGCATAGGCTATTTGGAATTCATTCTTCCGTTAAATGCAAATGCTTATCTATTCAAGGACAATACTCTGTATTTACAAGTATAAGCTTTATTATAATTACATACTCTATTCAGCTAAAAAAAAAATTGCAGAATGAAAAATATCTATACTCAAAAGATGAAAGTTTTCTATAGTATGGAAGTAATATATTTGGTTTTAAAAAAAATTTAGCATTCGAGATATGAATAAAACAACCTTTTAGCATAATATATGCTATAATAATGTCTGCATATAATAAAGAAAAATTTAATTTAAAAATAATAAAATGTGTATTACCGTTGTAAACTCGAGTTCGAAATTTTTAACGATCTTAATACTTTTCCTTACTATATATTTTAATTATAGGAAAGTAAAAGTAAAAATTATATCAAAATTTTATTCGCGCTACCTTGGTTTGACAAGGTTGTAACTGATATTTTTGACTAAAATGAGATAACTGGTAATTCTGACCCTCCTTTGTCAGATTCATAAGATAAACTAACTCTTTCTGCGATCTGCTAAGAAATAGCCGTTTTAGTAATGTGACAATGTTATAACTGAAGAATTTTTTTTAATTTTGAATTGTTTATACAGTTTATATATAATCACAGGTACGGTATTATTTTATCAAACCAACTTCGAAAGTTAAATAAAGTAATGAGGATATTGATAAATTTTATTGATAACGAAAAAAGTTTTAGCACTTCAGATTTTGAAAATCGTTTTTCTTAAAATTGAGATTAGAGCAGTTAAACAACAGATTAAAGCAGTTACAGAACCTTGTTAAACCAAAGAAGCGGAGGCGTCTAACACTTCCTACACTACAAGATCCTGGAATGGTTCTCGATTATATGCTTGCGGTAACCAAACTAATCTTGTTGAAGAGTATACTTCGGGTTAATGCATCTCCTCCTTCAACAGCATGTTATTTCTGCAGCTATTCAAGATGATGAAATGTTTTATGCGGGCTTTAACTGCAGATACTATATGACTAATAGTCCCGTACTAAAAAAGAGAATTTTCTCGAGATTTTATGTTAAATTCCGAAAGCCCCTGATTGGTCTTCTTAGCTAGAACGCCACGGTGCTTATTATCATCACTGATGATATTCACCGGCAATGATGAGAAGTTTTTTCGTCCCCACTCTTTCCCTCTATTCCAAAACTCTATCTCTCTTTCGAAAAGGAAACTTATTGCCTCATATATTTTGAAAATTTTAATAAATGGCAATATCAGTAAGTAGTCAATATGCCTAATCGTTTAGATCTACTCTTAGCGTTTATAAAAAAAATTCTTTCCTAAGCATTTGTTAATTCAAACTTTTTATAATCGAAAAAACTTTCTTATCAATAATTAATTTAATAAAACATTTTATTCAATTATAAATAATTCATTTCAGAAGTCATGTGGCAAACACCATATTCCCATATGAACAGTTGCAAGTTATTTTTATTAAAAAAGGCACTTGCTGTTTAATCTGTAAAAGGATTCAATTATATTAGTAAATAAACAAATGAACGGAAATTAAATTATGATTTGAATTAATATCACACTTGTAGGTCGTGTTTCTTGAAAGATGAAGTGTTCTCGTACTCGTGACCATGGACCAAGTACACACTTCAGATAGACTGCATGATCATTAGCAGGGCTATTTGAGCGAATCATTAGACCTGATCGAACGAACACATGCATTCATGAACATCTATATTTTTCAAGATGAACGACGCAGCACAACCTGGTCTTATCTTCAAGACCACACTCGTAATTAATAGCAATTAAATAAATAAATCTAGTACATCTAGATCGACATCTACTAAGGTTGTCTGATATCTATAATTAATTTTAAAAGTTAAAAGTGAGTAAAATGTCATGGTTTTCTCAGTTTCTATTACAGATCCGGATATTTTAACATTACCTTGCTAAAGAATTTCATGGTAATTTAGTTTGGTGTACCATCAAAAGATAGTTCTTACAAAGTTTCCCCAATAAAATGACACAAATTCATATACAATATAAACCCCCATAAAAGCATCTTCTCTTACTAACATTACACATATATGTACGTACATAACATAGTATTTTAATTTTTTATAAGGTAATGAATTGACCAAGAAAAAAGAAGCTGAGGGGCTGTTACTACAATGATGATCATGAATTGAATAATTATGAACGTCTTATATCCGTAATCAATATTTGAATGCTGATTGAATACACTTCTGATAATATTACTGCCTGGCGCAATGAAAGTCTTTTTTTTTTTTTTTTAATTGCGAAACAAAGACTTTACAAGATAAAAGTTTAAGCGCTTAGGTTTTTGCGTTTTCAACTCAAAAACTTGAATGAGCACAGCTTTTCTATCAGCGTGCAAGATGACTTTCAAGCATCACTAAAAGAAATTAGGAACAAACCGAAGGAGCTCGAGGAATTCGCACTTAATACAGGATTTCGAGGGCTTCCCACTTAAGGACTTCACATCATGTATAGGTCGTAACAAATAACGTTGTTAATATTCCTATTAAATATTAGATCTGATCTATAGGCCAGAACTAGGATTTTTACCAGGGGGAACAAGCTTAATTTTTCCCCCCTTCTTCAATAAAAGTCTACAGTTTTAAAACAGTATTTTAGGTACGTAACATCATCATCTCAAAAGATTAACTCATTTTATTGACTGAATTATGGTTAAAACAATCCAAAAACAGAAACAATTTTTTTTAATTAGCCTTAGGCAAAGTGTCTCCTTTGTCTCCTCCATATTACATCGATCCGGTCCTGCTGATCCGGAACGCTGGGAAAAAGATGTTTCATTGTGGTCCTAACATAAGATAATTTTTACAGTTGTTTGCTTGACTAACAAAATTAAAACCTCTACCATGTTTGTTAGTTACAACATTTTTTAACCAGCAATCACTCACCCAAACCCCATACCAACATTATTCTTTACAAAAAAGCAAACAAATTTCCATATTCTTTCAACAACCTATGAAATCAGTTGCAAGGAAACCGGTTTTGCCAAAAACTTTAATTCGTAACAAATATTTGACACCATCTTTTACGACAGAATACCTCATTTTTCAATATTTTTAAACCACGATGCTATTCATTTAAAATTATAAATAGGTTTAATGGATATTTGCTCTATTTTATAGATTTAAAAACTGTTGCTCTGCCCTAATAGCTTATGAAAATTATTCATATTACTATTATTGCTTTTATAATTAATTTTGAACACCAATCATGAACTGTAAATCATTTTCTATTTTATTGTTACAAGAAAATGCCATAAAATATGGTTTTCGTCCTATGAGGTAGGTACTAGTAATAAAATCGTATAAACGACGATCGAGATTATCAATAAATAATTTTGAGGACAGTTATCGCGTTATACACAGACGGAATGGGTTAGGAACCTATCGCCCGATAGGCCACATCGCCCCACAACATAAATCCCATAGATCTGTCATTAGCCGGCACGAGAAGACACTTATCCAATCTGTTTCCAATTCCTTTATGGTCTCCAAACCACAGAGCTGCCAAGGCACCACGGATCTTATCCATTAATACCGACTCGATAATCCGCCTTCGATCCCCTTCCACTTTAAAGAATCCATTATTGAAGAATATTACTTTCCCATCAAAGGGACCATTGTCACATGATCGACATGAGCCAAACCGGAAGAAAAACGATGCCTTATAATAAATACAGAAAGACAAAAAAAAATCATTTATTTATTTATAGCCACCCCCTCTACCCTATAGGATCCATTGGCTGTTCAAAGCTCCTTTTCTAAACTAAAATTAAATAAGAAAAATCAAAGAGAAATTACAATATGCAGATTCAATATTTCAGAACAAAGAAATCTTCTAAAATATAAAAAACTGAGGAAGAAGATATTCTTAATATGACACCATTGGAATCAATTGAAATTATATAACTTTTACTCTTCAGGTAACCATAGTGCTCAAAAGTCTATTCGTTGAAAAATAATGACCTAAAAAATTGGAGTCCCCACACAATCTCAAAGAGAAATTGACTACAACCGAATCATTTATATTCAAAACTAAAAATACATAAAATGACATGGGGCTGATTATTTAATTATAATTTTGAAAATCAATGAACTTCCTACTTCCAACTCTCCTTCATTGATAATTTCTCATCAGAGCTCATTGGGCAACTAAGAGGGTATGCCAATCCTAGCATAGCTCTAAATTTGCATCGAAATTAAAATAATAGCTCATACGAATTATGTTAGGGCGTGGAATAATAATATATCCATGATGCTTGTAATTTTAGATGCAAGACCTCTAATTTCACGACTAAATATTACAAATTATAATAATTTAATATGAACGCGGTGAATTCCGTTCATCAATAATATCTTATTATTTCCTGGCATGCATTGAAGAATGTATTAAAATCGCGAAAATTTTTGGTTTTCAGATTTCAACGGAAATATCCATTTTGACTAGTTTCGTCGTGACGTTCGTCCGTACGTTCTTTCTTTCGTATCTCGCATAACTCAAAAACTGCTAGACGTAGAAAGTTAGAATTTTGTAATGCTGTAACATCTAGTTGCGAACCTCTCTTTTTGGTTACTACATGATCTACACCGGAAGTGGTACTTTAGTTGAAGATCTATTAAAGATCTAGAAAATACTAATATATTTTCATCAAAAATTCAATTAAAATATAATGCAAAAATTATATTAAAATATAATGCAAAATTTATGGAATTTCGTATATAACAATTATATATTAATATAAATAGCATACCACATTTTGGTTTAAACTGGAAAACCGAAAGTGGTACTTTACTTGAAGGTCATTATTGATTTCCATAAAAAATTATATTAAAATATAATGCAAAACTTCTCTAATTTGATATATTTGAATTATATATCAATATAAATAATTTACTAGATTTCGGTTAAAATTTGTAAACCAGAAGTGGTACTTTACTTGAAGGTCATAATAGACTTTCATCAAAAAGTATATTGAAATATAATACAAAACATCTCAAATTTGCTGTATAAAATTTTTACATCAATATAAATAATATACTCAATTTTGGTTAAAATTAGCTAGCCCGAAGTGGTACTTTACTTGAAGGTCGTAACAAAACTTTCTGTTTTGTTTTTTTACCTCCCCCCTTCTTAGAAGAGAGGAATACGAATCGTGCTAAAATCGAGATTTTCTTAGATAAGCACCTTTCAAGGTCCGTACTAACCGTTTTTAAAATTTTTATAATGGTTTGTGTGTGTGTGGATGTCAATAGATAGATGCTGAGTGTCGTTGCTGAGATACTGTTATCTTCGGAAACTGGTAACCAAATTCAGCGTCACTTATCGATCCACCGACTTATGGTTTAATAGGCGTATAAGGAAGTCATGCGGTGTCCACATCAGATATTTTAAACTGATAATCGATTTTAATTCGATACCTGCTAGTTTTCTGTCTAAACTTCGACCCACTGATATTCAATGTTGTAATGGGACGTGATGAATGAGTATGCATTTAGAATTATTAACGTTCCGAATTACAAATGATCTTGGAAATTTTATTGGCACATTTCTTAAATTCCTTTTCTTCTTTCCAACCCCAGAACTAATAACGCAGTACCATGCCATTATATTCCCATCATTATGTTTTACGATTTTCACAATAAGGTTCATCTTTAGGTGCTCATTGGGTATCGCTAGATGGAAACTCTATCTTTACCACAATTTATTCACCCCAAATATAATCCGAATCCTAATTTTCTGTATAACTGCCTAACTGAGATGATAATTAAATACGTTGGACAGTAGCTGGATGGTACGGTGCCTGTCTTCCGTATTGTAGGTACTGAGTCCGCAATAGGCCAACATGTATACAGCAAAACAAAAAAATTGCATGAAAGACAGTTAAATTAAAGCAAGTTTAATGCATCCTTAATTGGCAATTTCCATGCAACAATTAAAGTATTCAACAATAATCTCAAACATTTCAAAAGCAATTTGTTCTACAATTATAACTATTTTTTTGAAATACTGATGTAACAAACCGTTTGTTATAATTCTCCATTTACCTCGGAAATTGAAAGGTGAAAATTAATTGTGAAAATAGAAACTTGGCAATTACTACTTCATAACTAAAATAAAAATAAAATATTAGATAATAAAAGAAATGAGTTTTAATCTAATTTTATTATGTAATAGTATCAAATTTATTATTAAAAGATCTAGACATATGTTATATGTAGTTCAACACCGCTATGAACGATACTAACACAAACCATTGCTTGTCAATTTATAAAGGCGACCACAGATGATCACTCCAAACGTAAAAATGGAACGATGGAGTGAAGCGACTAGTGTTCTTGGAATGAAGACAATTACTGATTCATACACACGTATTTTATAATAATTACAGTCCGCAAGCATGTCAATGTACGGATAAATATAACTCTTCAGAATTAATGGGATATAAATAATGCCACTATAATAGTAAGAACAATAAAAATCCCAATAATAATATAATAATAACCCCAAATAATAACCCCCAAAAATTGTAGACATTTTAAACATATTAGAAATTCACAAAAAATGTTTATTTCCTTTTACTATAATTAATATTTATATTTTTAATAAAATTAATTGTAAAAAATGAACAAAATTATAAGTTATTCACATTAATAATTTTGTAACATATTTTATGTGGGCTATTAAAAAAAAACACTTTGTTTTTTTCAACTAGCTAATTTCCAAAAATACGTTAGTTCGAAAAATTCGGTAAACAATTTTAAAATACTTTTGGATATCTTGAGACGACATTTCGATACTTTTTGAGATCAAGAATAACTTTAGAAGCAAATATAGGAATTAAAAATTTTGATTGAGGCACGGTGCTGAGATTTGCCTGTTTTATCCCAAATGGTGCACTTCAAAGTCAAATTTCAAAATTAGGTTGAAAAATAGATAAAGGTTCTCAAGAAAAAGTAAACAAAATAAACTAAATGTAATGCAAATAACTAATAAAATTATTTACTACATACCATATATAAATATATATATATATATATATATATATATATATATATATATATATATATATATATATATATATATGTATATATAAACTTCCTTTAAGATATTTCATGGGTCACTACAAATTTGGCCAAACTTTTTTTTTTTTTTAATTATTTGTCTTCCAAATAAAATAGAAAATAAATAGCTAAACTATTTTCTGATACACGTTCAATGCGGTATAGATGGTTTGTTTTTTAATTATTATTGAATGTATTAATTATAAGATGGATGAAACCTATCTACCATGAATAAAAACAATCTACGATCGTAATCATAAAAAAGCTCACAGACTACTTCAAGTTTGTATAATAGTGCTCATAACCACATTGAACACGTGTGTATCTGTATTTAAAATAATTTGATCCTTTTCAGTGCATTTCAAAGCCAACAAAAATTAAAAAAAAGAAATATATATAGTTTAGCATCGTAATTTTATTACGTTTTCTAGAACCCTTACTTCCGAGAACTTTAAAAATCTTGCCCTTCTCCTTTGGAATTTTATATTCTATTTTGTCAGTTACTGACAGATATAAAATAACTACGTTTTAATTTTCTTGCATAAATCAAAATGCCCAAAAATCAGTAGTATCACTTAGTTCTACGTTAAACTGGTAGAAACCTTTGAATTCAACAGGGGAAGTTTTTTTCTCGAAAAAACATTTTTTTTTTGGAATTTTTGCAATAAAAGTGTGTCACGTAAAAGAAATTTTCAAATCGTGCTGGTCGAAAGGTAAAGACAGGTACTTGTATGAACTCTTCTTGGAATTTTGTACTCTAATTTGAGTTCTGAATATAACAATAGTTTATTGTATATTGTACGATTGCATGTGAATGTTTCATGGAATTTTCCTATATTGGAGACCTCAGTAACTTTTGCCGAACTTGATCAAATCTAGACATTCCAATGAAATACATACTTTATTTTGCATTGGTTTCATCCGGTATTCCCTTATTTAATCTAATAAAATCACTTATTAGCGAAAAAGGATGAAGGTGAAAAAATGTATTTTACAATTATTTAAATTTAAAAAAATTGTTTAGCTATAAAAATTCTGAGTTAAAATTTGTTTTTCAATTTTCTTATGTTTTTCCTTATTTATATTATGAATTTTAATCTTTATCAAAGCAGTTTAGACAATATTTAAAGCCTTTTGTTGATTTTTTGCACGTTTCTAAAATTTATCGTGCACATTCCTTCAGGTATAAACCTATATAGGTGCACATATTTATTGCAGGTTTTACTGCATGTTTGAGGACTTTTTAATGCATATTATATGGCATACTTTAACCTTCTTTGCTGCATATAAATCCGGTCTTTAATAGGATATTTAGACATCATCCTCAGACAGAAAAAATAAGATCACAAATATGGAGACAATATGCAGAACATCTCACATCAACAGTCTAAAAAAAAACACCAACTGGATAAAGCATCTCACTCCAAGACATATAAAATAAATAAATCAATCTGTCAAGGGTTCCTGAAGGTCCTAGAGGCCATACTTCGATAGAGGTGCTTGATTTACGACGATATTTTCGGAAGACAATGTGGTCACCATTCTGCTCTACCTGATTTATCCCCAGCAGAGTTCTCATTTTTTTAAAGTTTTAGTGGACCAAGGAAGCGTCTGTCATCCATTATATAGACCAATACGTTTCTGTTCAGAAAAACGTTAGTGGGTCAAGAATTGTGTTCGTTCAGCATGGAGTATCAACGCTCCAATCGTTGGGTACTTAAGTTCCATGCGTTTAAAAATATTATATTATAAAAGTAATATATGTCGATTCAGCTGAACTAATTTTACCCAAACCACAATTGTTTTTATTTACGTCAAATATGAAAAGATAACTTAAGATAAAATCGAAACTAAAACAGATGAAGATGTAGCAAAAATACTGTAACTGCAAGGCAGTGAATCGCCATAAGCAGTTGAAGGAACACTCAGGAAACAAGATTCAGGTAGCTGATAAAGAGTGGAATTGAGCCGTATAAAAACCGGATATAACCGGATTCTCAAGTGTCCGAAAACAATAATTTAACAATTATATAAGGCGGTTATATAAAATGTCGTCTGATTGAATTATTTTGAAGGATCGCAGACTCAAAAAGAATTTTTATAATTAATTGTTTCTCTCTCTATATATATAGTATTATGTAAAAGTTGTGTCTATCTTAAATTTGTTGTTGGTTACAATTTTCATAAACAACTTACATAAAAAAAACGTGATTACTTACTCCTTTCGTCGCCTACGTCATCATCAATCAAAGATGAATCAAAATAGCCCATAGAAGGCCACGCGGGTGCTACGTGTCTGTCTGCAGATCGTTTCGTGTATCAGAATATTTTAGTGAACATTAAATTGTTTAATATAATCAGACAAGTCTGAAATATGTGGTAACTTGTTATGAAATAATCCAATATAACATATCTAACGGTAATATAACAATTTCTATAATTTTTAAATTTTCTGAACAATTAAATATCTGATGGCATTACTGCTAATGCGAACTTTGAAGCTTCATATTTGAACGAAATACTTTCATACTAAAACATAAATAATTTTATTATGTTTAAAATTTATTTTGTTTATGTATACGTTTATTAATTGGATTATAGTATTCAAACATATAAATTAATTGAGTATTTATTGAAATGAGGGAAACACAAATATATTATATTTTTAGCCTATTGGCCTCGTTTGTATCACTTTTTTCCTTTAGAAAGTACATAATCACATCGCCATTGATGTATCTTCGCTTGAGATAATTTTAAACAATTGAAAAAATGTTTGTAACTTTTATTTTTTATGGCGAGTTACGATTTAACTACATAAAAACTACCTAGCTTTCAAAAACGCCTGTTTAATTAATCGCTTAAAATTAACCTGCGTAATGTTAAATTAACGTATAATTATGTAATGTTAATAATACGTTATCATTTATTTATAAATATAATCATAAATTTATTTATTTCCCATTTCCCTTGTAACTCTTGTTATCTATTTTTTAAAAATATATAATAATTACCAGGAAAAAAATATTAAAATGTTAAAAGCAATACGTGTTTTTTGCTTTGTCTATAATAAAACAATTCAGATTTATTATGAACAGATGAACATAGGCGTGCGCAGCAATCATAGTTAGACGGCTTACTAACCATAGTACTGGGGGATCATTCCATATTCCCCAATCGGGCGAGGGGTCCGGGGATATTTCTTACTCCTCAGGGACATTTTTTTTAAGCATATGCTGTGTAAAACGTATTTTAAACAGTTATTGTGTTCAAATTAAACTAAAAATTTAACAGCCTTGGGCTACAAAAAAAGTGTTTTAACTTTGGTTCTAAGCAGATTTTTTTTAAAGTTGCTTCTATACACTAGCTGGTGTGTACTTGTGGTATCCCCCTCTATCGTGCGAATGTGCCTATGCTATGGCCCATCATCGGAATGATTATTTTTTAGCTAGGTACCTGCTAAACAATAGGTATGTGTGTTTACGAATGTACAAAATAGGTTGGGATCTACTTAACTATATTGCAGGGGCAAAGCATATGCCGATTAAACTTAAATAATTCTTTTTAAAAAAATATTTTTTATTTTAAAAAAATCAATAAATTAGATTAATTCTAACGATAAATCATGTAAAGAATGAAATTCGCATCGATTATTTTTAATTTCTACGCAAGGTGTCTGGGTTTGATAAGGTCGTTGAATCTGCTAAAAATAGAATGTACAACAATTTGATTGATAATAGTCTTATCCTGTTTATATAGACTACTTTTTGTTTTCATTTTAGCATTTCAATAGTTTATTAAATAGTTATTTATCACATTTTTTAAAAGTAAAATCCACTCTCACTGTATTTAAATATATAATTTGTTAACAGCACAATGTATGAAATAGATTTTATCCCTAAATGTATTGAAGCTCAAATTTATCCAAAAATGGTACCCGAATAAAGTCTATAATAATTTGCAAAATATTTTTCCGAAGCTGAAACAGTACACCACACCAGTGTCATCTACCAAAAAGGGTTCGACTCTGTTACTTATTCGTAATATACGTTATTCTTTAATAAAAAATATTTTTTATTGTAACAATTCTATCCTCATTAGAAAAATCCACTTTTTGATTTAAGATAGCGAAATCATTCATGTTGCAATAATAGGTTTGTAGCTTCGACAGCTGAATACTCACAGCAAACTTTGTCAGAACTGGTGCTTCGGAAATATTTAACGGAGTATATGAATGGAAAATATATTTAGTTCAAATATATATATTTAATTAGTATTGCTATTGATTAAAACTTTTTACTAAATAATAAGTTTTAATTAAATAAAAATGCAATAAATACGCGCGTAATTTAAAATATCTAAACGGTATTGGTCGAACATCAATTTGACGTCAAAATACAGGTAAGCATAACTACTTCGCATGATTGCTGGATTATTTTTTATGTGATCGACGATAAATTAAATTTTATCACAGTTTCTTTCATTAAGTTTAGTGTGAAATCACTAATTAAAATGACTGAAAGGGAATTTATTAAAGCGCAGTCTGATGATCTTTCGAGAATAAACGCATTTATGATGTTTGTTTTTTTTTCTTCAAATCTAGGTTTTATATATACTGAATTTAATGGAGTGAAAGCTACTTAAGATAATTATGTGATAATTGATTCAGCTTTGAAGTTCTTTTAATAAATAATTCCCTATATTAATTTGAAAAACTAAACATAACCTATAAATGTAGACAAAATAATTTTATTAATAAATGCAGTCAAGCATACGAATACGAATTATTTTATCGAGTAAATAGGCGCGTTTGTTTCAGCTTTTAGAATATAATACTAACAAAACTTCATGATTTGTGCAAACTTTGGAAAATTAGACTTAATCAAGACAAATTTCAACATATCACTTTTACTCTCCGACAAGAAACCTGCCCTCCAATATGCCTCGACAATGTAGTAATTCCGCAGACAGACAAAATTCGATACCTTGGCCTGACATTTGACAGAAGAATGACATGGGGCCCACACATCAAGAATAAACAAAAAACGCTAAACCAAAGACTTAAACTGTTATACTCACTGGTTTCAAAACGTTCAAAATTGAAACTTAGACATAGATTAAACACCTACACTTACTTACTCAAGCCCATCTGGACCTACGCTTCACAGATATACGGGACAGCCAAAAAAACACACGTACAAAAACTCCAGATTTTTCAGTCAAAAACTTTTAGGACTATCACCAAAGCTCCTTGGTACATCAGCAACTTTACGTTACATACAGACCTCAATATGCCTACAGTTAACGAACACATACGGACCCACTACAAACGATTTCACGATAATTTACACGGGCATTCTAACACACTCATGCGAGATATGGCGACAACTAACATGCCTGACAACACTCGGAGAAGGCTGAAGAGGAGCTGGATGAGGGATCTCCTAGCCTAGCTATATCCGATTATCACGACAGGAAGAGATGCCGCTGGGTACTGCTCTTTCTCATGCCTTCCACGCCAGGTTAACATGTTCTTAGCCAGCACATTCACTGGTTGTCTCATAGACAGGTGTGAATTTAAAAATAAAGTTCAAAAAAAAAAGAATATAATACAGTTGGAATTATCATATCCAATAGTTTTGTAAAATCAGATCTCAAAGGGAATCGTATGGTAACTCATTATTTTGTAGGTATAGTATATAATTTTCTGTATCCTCTTTGAACTAAAACGAAGAAAAAATGCATATCTAAATATATCCACGTAATAAAATTTATATACCCACGATTAAAAAACATAAGTGATAAAACTTTATCAAATGTTCAATCAAAACTTACACCACTCAGCTCGTATAGTTGAATTTGTTTAAACGAGAAAAAAAAAAACATTATCTAGTGCACTTTTCGTTGTATTATTGCACATGGGCTTGTACAATGTACCGACGTCGTTTTTTTGAAAAAGGCTTAACCTCCAAAAATCGAAATTTAGGTTTCAATTTTATATAGAACTTATACACCACCTCTACCGATTCCCGCTCACGATATATCGAGAAAAAAATTGGAAATGGTCTAAAAATTGAACATTGATGATATAACACCAAATACTAACGACTCGCATTCGTCACTCTGGCCTATTAAAAAGGTTTTGCCAGGTAAATAAACTCCTATTGTTTATTTAATAAAAAATTAAATAAAAAAATACATTGTTATTTGGAGAAAAAATGTTTCGTGTGTTACCTGTAAAGATTGGTAAATGGCGCTTACGCCTTTTTCTAAAAACGACCTCGATATATACTCAGATTTTCCCTCTTGTTCCATCCTCTTATTGTACAATGTAACTCAGAAATTGATTCAGTATTAGTGGAATAGATAGTATGCACATTTCTGTGAATTCCAAAAAAGAAATGGAACAGAAATTTAAAAAATTTCTTCTTTTTAAATCTTAAATCTTCTTTCCAAAGAAAAACATCGACCTTTCAAGGAAAAACAGCCATCCTAACTTTTCTAAAGGGAAAGCTTTACCATTCCCAATATTGCTGACAGAAGAAAACAGACGACCGATGGTTAGCTACGAAGACCAGTAGAAGCTAGCTGCTACCTCAATTATACTAGAATAGTAGACAACACCTTTGTCTGGAGGATATAATAAGAACATAAAGAGGAATGAACCTTCCTCAATATACACGCGCCTACTTCCAGCCTTCGTTAACAATGAGCCATCTGTGTTTGTACAATTAATTCAACCGAATGAGACAAAGACAGTAGAGGAAAGTCGTTAGACCTACACAATAACCGACACGAGACGGGGATCAAAACAACGTTGCATCTGATAAACAAGGCCAGCAATATACATATGTCGTGCTGATAAACAGACCGAATTGGTAATCCAAAACCTGCCCCGTAAATGATTCATAATTTCAAAGAGTTCATTTTATTCAAAAATATGAATATATTAACTTAACTACATTAATCAATTTATACCCCTCTCCTCCCATCATCATGTTAGTAGGATTTTAGAGGTGGGTTGCTAATATAACAATCTGTTAGTTTTTAAATGTTATCTATTGTGGTTGAAAAATAAATTTAGAAGTTCGAACTAAATATCTAACAGACAAAACCGATATATACACATCTTATATTTCATAATTTAAATGTTTTTGTAATAATAATAATAGGCTTAGCGAATCCGAAGGTTCAGTGCCGATAGCACCAATCTCGTCTTCACACAGTCCACTGACTACAGGTTAAAATCCGCAGGCCTTAACGCAATCTTACGGTGTTTTCTTTAACTAAGCGGGCACTGCAAATGCGCTCACCATAATGAATAAAAATATATTCATACCAATTTCTACATTTGGAAATGTTCCTCCGCTTCTGTCAGATGTTACAGGTTGTGAAATACTTAATTTTTTTTAATATCTCACCAATCTGGGCAGCTCTCAATTAATTGGATAAAATTCAGATATTATGCGTTTCAATGGTTGCAACGATGAAATTTTAACCTTCCAATTAACATATCACACGCAACTAAAATGGAAAAAAAAGAAAAATTTCAACTGACAACAGTGACGCAACTATTGTACTCGTGCAACATAACAACATGAACAACAGTAAACAAATTAAATCTTATTAGGAACCGAATAACAGCTAAACAAGCTTATAACAGTTTGCTTTATTGGTTCAAAAATTGCCAAAGTTTGTCGTCGCTTCGTCTACTAGTAATACTATTGATCACAGGAATTAGGGGGCACAAAGGATCACGAGGTTCTGGATCTATGGGGTAAAGGTGGCACAGCACAATCCTACGACGTTTCGGTCTATCTCTCGGATGTTTACCAGTCAGCTGAAGGCTAATTGGCTTAACATAAATCCCCACAACTCTACACGCCCAATCCAATCGTCGCGATGATACCATACTTATATTGACATGGTCCATACTCCGCAATTTCATGTTGTGTAGCCTCCTAAATTCTTCAGTGGACTCATTCTTTCTCGGACCAAATATTTTATCCGAAATATAATATCGAAAATTCTTCTTAAATCACAGCAAAACAAGATCGTGCCTTTCTGATCTCCCTACTCCCTCCCACAGAACCAAAACCTTTGAACGTCCATTTCTTTCCCGCTCCACTATCCTCTGAAATTCCCTCCCTTTTAATATCCGCTATGATTCTTCTCTACCGTCATTCCACCATTTCCAACATCTTCTCACTTTCAAAACAGATGCAATGAATTTTAATTTGAGGTTAAAAATTTGATTAGAAGTTTATGGTTGTTTAAATGTTTAAGAGTCAATTTCCTATTTTCATTCATTATTTTTATAATTTTTATTTTATCAAATTTTTATTATTTTTTTTTTCGTTATTGTTCAATGCATGTACATTTTTACTAAGAAAATAATTCATTTTTTTTTTTAATTCTAATTGATATAAAAACTTTTTTACTTTTACTATTGTAGTTTATTGGGCGGATATATTTTTCTTTTTACTTAATTCATTTTTCAATCCCAGAAGAAAGCAAGTTTTCTTTTCTATTCTATTGTATTTTAAATATCAGCTAATTTTTAACAGTAATTTCTTTTAGCTAATACCCTTTCCGATAACTTAAGAGGTGAAAAAGTCATTTAGCCATTATTTTAAAAATGTTATTTGGTTTATTTGTTGTATTTGATTTTATTATATATTTAAACGAATTACATGTATAAATCATCGCGTATGGTGTAATGTACAATGGTGCGTATAGAAATGTTTTAAGTATTATTTAGGTTTTTCTTCGCTTCCTCTCACCATTCGATGTGAACTAAGCGCCCTCACAGCTTCAGCTCTTCTTCTAAATTTTTTTCGAGACCCATTTCTCTTTCATTCACATCATAAGTAAAATTTAAGCAGACGATAGTTAAGAGACCGCACAGGTAAGAAACACACAGTAAGGTATTTACTTCATTAATGGGTATCGACTTTTCGGCCTAAGTTGTCGGCCATCATAAGTTATTTTGGATAGCTCTGATGAAGGTCTGCAACTTGGACCGAAACGTCATTAACGCAGTATAATACTTGTTTTTCTTTTTCTTTCCTGTCTTCAGCACCCTACCCGATCATCTTATATTTAATTAAATTTATTCTAATATTTAATCTAAACAACAGCTATTGATTACAGGTAGGTTTTATTATGTCTTTAACATAAAAAAAAAACTTTAATCGAATTTATAATACTCTTCTGTCACAGAAAACCCAATGCACTCAGGGCCCCCCGTTGAGTGCATTGGGTTATCTTAGCCTTTGATAAGATATCCTTGTCTTCAGAAGTTCAAGTTACCTAAGATATATTATTGGAACCCTATTACCGGCTCCTACGCGAAGCGTTGGGTTACGTTCAACAATTATTCGAGGACTGCTTATTGAATATAAGGTTCAAAAAGATTTGGTAAGTAAAGAAGATCGTATTGATTACGAAAATGGTTATCGTATAAAAGATGATACAAGTAAAAGTATGAGAAAATATACTGTGGTCATAACTAAAATATTATAGATTTTAATGACAGCCTTAATGATGGGACAAATGATATATCATCTGCCTATATACTATATAAAGTTAAGGATTAAATAGGCGTGTCAGTAAATTCGATTCCATTGTCTTTTTTCCTTATTAAAGTCTAAGTATAAAATAAAAATAATATATTTTTCAATTTTATGTGAAATCCATTCAATACAAATAAAGATTAACACTTCCTTCGTATTCTTTTATTTGATAATCATTAATATGTAAATATAAAAAGTCAAAGTATCGGGGGGAAGGGAGAAGGAGGGGCACTAGCCCCATCTTCACGACTATTTTTTCGGATTTAAGTACTCAATATTTAGATAGGATATAATCTGTCGAAAATTATAAATTTGGGAGACATTATGCACATCTGCAAGTCGCAATTCAGAAATAGAAAAGCAAATATATTTTGTCAAATAGAGCTGTCTGGTGTAATAAAGATTTATGAACCCATAAAAGCCAAGCTCGACCAAACTCGTTAGCTCAAGTGAATTTTCAATCAACATTCGAGAGCTACTATAAAACCTAGTTGTGGGTCGTTAAATAACTACATATCAACCTAATTTTTACTTTTTGGCCCACATATACTTTGAACAGGCCAGAAAGGGCGGTTAAAAAGTTTGTAAAAAAAAAATTAAAAAAAAAAACGACCCTCACAAGCGAAATCGAACCGTAAACCGCTTCTGGCACGAGTTTGAGAGTAGGGTGCTGCAACGAAAACCTTGACCACCGCGGACCCAAGATTTTTTAAAATTACTTTAGTCATTTAAATTACATCAATATATAACTCATAAGCCTAGAAGAATGGTTAAAAAAAAAAAGTTCTATAACTTAAAATAGTGCCTATCGATAATGAAAGTTGATACCTGAAAGACAAAACACATTGTTCGAAGTGCTCAGGAGAGGGAGATCACCCCAAGGATCTTCAACCTACTGGATGTTAATCACAAACTAGTGATGAACGATTTTCGTTTAATGTAATCAGTACTCATTATGTGGTTCTTATGACGCTAAGAACCATTTAAAGGGTGGGTTGGCAGTCTCAGAGAAACATAAATCCTAATCGGCCTACAGAAATAAAAGGCTATGATAAATATAAAAATTATACGAGTTCAAATACCTATAAGCCCAAAATTATACAATTCAAACTTGTACCATGAATATATATTGTTTTTTCTCTTTCTAAGCCCTGAGTTTGGATCTGGAGAGAGTTGAGAGGCGGATCCCAAGGAGAATCTTTGGGAACAGCCTTAGAGGAAGGAAGACGGACCGGAGAGGAAAGGGGAGACGATAATCTTTAAGCTCCCCCAGATCCAGGAGAAGTGATTGAGGCTGTTGGCCGGTTAAAAAAAATATAAGTGCCCAGGACCTGATGATATACCGGCAGAGCTTCTCAAGTATGGCGGGGAAGAACTACATAAGGAGCTGTACAATGTGATTCTCCGAATATGGAACGATGAGGAGCTGCCAGGAGAGTGGAAGAAGGGGACGATATGTCCAATCCACAAGAAAGGGAGCCGCAGAATATGTACAAATTATCGCGGGATTTCACTCCTCCCTAGGGCATACAAAGTGTTTTCTGTAATCTTACAAGGCACATTATGTCCCTATGCTGAGCGAATGGGGGTATCAGAGAGGCTTCAGGAAGGGAAGAATGATAATGGAGAAAGGAATCAAGCACAGATTGCCAGCCCACCATTTATTCCTGGATTTCAGGAATTGGGTTGACAGTGTCAACCGATCGAGACATTATGATGTTGACCTGGGGATACCAAAAAAGCTGACCAGACTGGTTTAGATGACCATGGAAGAAATCTGGAGTACGGTCAGAGTTCAAGGAGATTACTCAAGGGAATTTCGGAAAAGGTCAACACCAAGGTGATGGATTGGCATGCCTGCTGTTCATACTGGTCCTAGTGGACGATATGGACATAGTGGCGAGGTCAAGGAAGGCTAAGGAGGACGCCTTTCTTGCTCTTCAGTCGGCTGCGTTGAATCTTGGTGTAGAGGGTAACGAGACCAAAACGAAATACTTGCTGGTGAATGGTGAGGATAACCAAGTGAACATCTAGCTCTCACAATAGGAAACTTCTCCTTCGAAAGGGTCCCGAATTTCTGGGAACGCTTGTCACCTCGTCCAACAACATGTCTCTCGAAATTAGTCGGCGGATCACGGCAGCCAACCGATGCTACTTTGGGCTTACAAGACAAATGAAGAGCCGCCTGCTCACCAGACGAACAAAGGCACAGTTGTATAAGACCAATTCTTACCTACGCTTCCCAAGCCTGGACTCTAACTAAGGCAGATGAGAAGGGTCTGCTAATTTTTGAAAGAAAAATACTAAGAAGCGTATACAGACCTGTTAGAGAGGGCGAAGTGTGGAGAAGAAGGAAGAACCAGGAATTCTACAGCTTGTACAGAGAAATCGACGAAGTGCAGTTCATCAAGATCGGTAGACTCAGGTGGGCAGGACACGTCGCACGCATGGCTAAGGAGAGAATACCAAGAAAGATTATAGAGGGGGTGCTGGACCGAACAAGAAAGGTAAGACCCAGGCTGAGATGGATCGACGGTGTGGCCGCTGACGCGAGGATAATAATTCACCAACGGAACGGCGAGAGACAGAGCTGGATGGCGGAGGCGCTTAGAGGAGGACAAGACCCACCCCGGGTTGTAGAAGCTAACGAAGGAAGTAAGTAAGTAAGTTAAAGTAAGCCACCTCAGATGGGCTGGACATTTAGCAAGAACAGATGAAGATCAGATCACAAAGAAAATATAAGGCAAACGAGGGAGAGGCAGACCAAGTTTGTGGTGGATGGATGGCGTTGTTGATGATGCCCAATCCATGCTTGGGATATGGAATGGAAAGCAGCAGCGCAGAAAAGGGATGACTAGTGATCAATGTTGCAAGCGAAGATTTTTTTATGCACAATAGTTATTTTTAAATGGGATTTCATCAATAATACATCCAAAAAGTCGAAAAGATTTCTTGATAGATGGACCAGCAGAATATTTTAATCTAAATTTAATTTGTTGTCACTTCAAATATATCAAGGGAGGCACTGATATTCTTTTAGTATTTTCCATCAGAATAAAATATAGGCATTAATGTGAGTAGCTAATTAATTGTTTTGCATTTATGTTTATGAAGACGTTTATGAACATAATTATGAAATTTATAATTAAATAGTTAATTACATTGTAAACAATCTTTCTTAGTGCATTGCACTTCCGTGATTAACTGATTAAATATACATTCTAATTCTATAATTACTAGGATCTTAGATAATTTTCCCCTTATAATGACGGTAATTAGATAATAAATCATGATTAATTAATCATAAAACTTCTTTATCCCTTCATGTAGTTATTATTCCAGTACATTATCCTTATACATTTAATATCACTCGCTCGAAAGCATATCGTCTGATTTCCCTATCCACTTTTCATAATTAATAGAACCATTATTGTTCTCTCGAAAGAAAAGAGAAATAAGGATGGGAATAGAAATGATATAACTCGATAATACTTTGTCATCTGATGAAATTTTCTATATGCAGTTTTCAACGGATCTATGCGTTTCCATAGCCCCATGAGTCCAAAAACGCATTTTCGGTCATTATATTTTGTTTTGTAGGGCCTATGCACCAAATCGGACACCCTGTGCACAATAGCGGCTGCGCAATATCCGAAAAATGTGTTTTTCTATAGATTGTAGCGCAAAAACGGCTCTAACGATTTTGATGAAACCTGTATAAAATCATCACCTTTAAGCCCTTAAACTATTAAAGCCCTTTTTATACAACAATTTAAAATGTTATTAAATTCCATACAATTCCAAAAAAAAAGTTACCGAAATCGGACCATTATTAGCAAGGATACATTATAGTGACAATGTAAAAGTATTCTGCATATGTTCCTAAGGAACCCATTTAATTATTTTCTTAGTTTCTCGAATTACCAGCAAGTTATACATTTTCTGCATAGTTCTAGATGCTCATTTGAATGATAATTAATTGCTTACAAAAGTAAATTTAAAAAAAAACCCAATCGGACTAATATTAGGAACAAATTATTAAATGGTCTTTGAACCCAAAGCGGAAAGGAAATTCGCAATAGTATGCAGGTCTGATATTTTCTCAATTGCGTTAGATAAGATTTTATTTTATTTTAAGAATAGCTAGTTATTATCAGATTATTTTATTTGCATTATTAATATGTATAAAACATTGATAAAAGCAATTGACAGTAAGTAGATAACATGTTCTCAACGTCGACAAATCTTAACAAATATTTATTTTAATTAATAGGATGTTAAAACTTTATGATTTATTTGTTGACTACAATACCTTAAGTGGAAATATAAAATCTACAAGATCAAAGAAGTGTTATGACTTAACACATGGTTGGTAGGAACACTAAAACTTATTTCTATGTGATTTTTAAAAATCTCAAAATTAGCTTATTTTTTAGTCGTATTTTCTTCGAATAAAATAGACTATTGCAGTGGATCAAAGGTCGGCGGTGAGCAGCGGGACTGCGTTTTCTATCCGTTTCATTACCCCTTACCACTAGACCACGATTATGGAAGTTTTGGAGATGTATGAGATATATATATATATATATATATATATATATATATATATATATATATATATATATATATATATATATATATCCAACTATATTTGAGCAGCTCCAGCGCCCCCTTTGGCGTTTGAGCCACACCAACACCCACGGATTTTTCGATTTTTTAAAATATTTGAGCAATTTTAAAACCCCTCCAAGTTGAGTTAGAGGTATTACCAGTATTACCAAAGATATGGCTATTTCAACTCCAGCGGCCACCTTTGGGTGAAATGAGCGGAAATTCGGTATGTAGGGTTTTCTGTATATTAGGTCAGCGGAGCGGCAGAACAATATAATAAAAGTATGGGTAAAAATCGGTATATTAGGGAGCTTTCTTTAGTGGGTCTCATCTTTTTTCATACTCTCCCGTTTTTATAATAATTTTATTTTAGTGAAAATACCACTTTAGTTCTGCTGGTCACGGATTTATTTTTTTAATGTAAAGCATTAAACGATATGATATATAAGTATCGAGATGTATATAAGTATCGGATCGAATGTGATGTTTTTATGATGAAATAAATAATTAGGATACATACAGTCAACAAACTATATCATATGGGCCGATCATCAGGGCTATCATACTTCGAAGTGGTGAAATGACTGAACTAAAATAGCCCTGATGATGGCTCAAATGATTGAGCCGAAACGTCTACTTGTATAATAAAAACTATACCTTGTTAACAGCATCCTGATTATTTATTTCATCATAAATAACATCACACTCGATCAAGCAACATCAATAATTCGATCATATAATAAATTAAGGAATTTTTTATTATACATCTTTAAGACTGCTAATACGCGCGAATTTCTGCACGAAAGAATTATATTCTCAATAAACATTAATCCTTAAAGAGTAATCCAGTAAGGAAATAGAGAACAAGAACACAGAATAAGAACACAAACTACGAGATAAAGAAGGGGCACGTAGGGTGAGGGGTACTTTAGGTGTACTATAGTACAAACTTTATACAAATCGAATTTCATTAAGATTACCTCCAATTTTAATACTTATTATTTATTAATACTTATTAAAAATAAATAATACTATTAAGCTAGATGCTTATTAATCCGTTATCTGAATTATCTTAACTCTTATCCGATCAATAATAACCTCATATTATTAACCAAAATAAAGTTTTTTAAGTCACAAACTGGACCCATATACTTAACCATCAAGCGGTAAGGCTATGGTCAGATCGACCCGAGCCAAATGTATTAATGAAATGCATAAGCCCCTGTAGGATTCCCACCAACAAACTTCGGAGACCCTTATTTCAAATATCAGCCAAGCTAGCTAAAAGCCGGTATTGTTCAGGTAAGCAGCATTTTTAAACAATCACGACATATTGAAACTCTGGATCAATTTTATCCCCACTTACTGTTTGTGTGAAAAAACGGTTGCTGTTCCGACAGTTGAATCCTAAGTTGTTTTATATATATTTTAAAAACCTGTTTTCGAGAATTTTTTTAGAGAACTGCATCGCCAAGAGTAGGAATATGAAGATGAAGTACATAACTGTTTAGAATATTTGAGTTCAGAGATAGAAAATAGACCAAATACCAAATTATGACAATGTGAGTAAATTATTTGGCGCAGAAGAAGGAATAAATCGGAGCTATGAATCCACCAGGTATAGACATAAATTTGGATTTGGGAACAAATTGTGAAACTATTTGGGTAGATCAACAATTACATATCGAAAATCAAGGGTCCCGGCTTCCAATTCCTTCTAAGAGAGTTTTAGTGCACCATAATCTCTATAATTAGAAGAAATGTTCTAAGGTTAAACGTTTGAGAAGACCAAGGCTATTATAATTGGTTCCAAGCATCTCCTTGATTCCCTTCCTTATTATCCATTCCTCAACCTCAATGGTGAACCTACCCGCTTCCACACTTCCGTCAGAAACCTTGGGGTAATCTTCGATCAGCACCTATCCTGGAACAACCATATTTCTCAGATTACCCGAAAATCCATTTCGATCTTCCTAAACAATTCCTAAACTTCCGTGATTCCATACCTTTCAAAACCCGCCAACTCCTTGCATCCTCTCTTATTTTTCACCACTTAGACTACGCCTGCCTTGTATACGACGGACTGTCTGGTGGGCATGAGATGAGATTGAGAAGACTAATGAATTGTTTCATTAGATTTATCTTCGGGGCCTCCAGACGCTCCCACGTCTCCAGCCGATATGTCGAGTTGAAGTGGCTTCTTCCTGTTTTCCGAAAACAATATTTCATCGGCATATACCTTTACCGATCCTTTAAAACCAAAAAGCCTCCTTATATTCTTGATATGTTCACTCCTTGTTCTTCCCTCCACTCCTTAAACACGAGATCTCAGCCCACAAACCTGTATATCCCTTCTCATAGAACTGATTTCTTTGAAAAGTCCTTTATTATGCGTGCTTCTCAGTTCTGGAACTCCTTACACACATCCTTACATAAATCCTCATCATTAACTTCATTTAAACATAAACTATTTATCCATCTCCTAGACTATCAATCTTCCGAATACATGTAAGTTAATGCTCCTGTTTAGTTGGTGTTATCCATTTTTTTATTTTTACTATCATTATGTATATTGCAAAAAAAAAACAAATTAGTAAGCATATTGTATCAATGTGATAATTCAAAGTTTCAAATTATTAACAATTTAGTTAGTAACGCTTTATTATGTTTTTAATCTTTATTTTATGCCAGACAAAAGAAATTATAATAGTTCATTTTTCTTATTCTTGGGGGACTATTTGTCCCAGAATAAAGTTTACTTTTCTTCTTTCTTTCTTTCACAATGAAGCAGACAAATACAACAAGAGGTACTTCCTAAATAATCGCCAGAAGGAAAAAAAACGAAGGAAGTATGAACTGTGTGTCTATTTTTGTGTTTTATTGCAATTTATATTTCCCCACTTGGTAATTTTTTTTTTATGAACTATATTATTACAGTAATAAATGTTCAAGAATATATTTTTTACCTTAATTATTCCCAAAATACCATAGCATAAAAATGAAAATTACTTTTTGTCAGGTCAGATTGATCCAGCCTTACCTGTTGGGTTTCAGCCTCAAGACTTACCATTACATGGTTACTACTGGTACAAAATAAAGGAGTCAGAACTTCGTAACGTGAGCAACAGGACGAACTCACACGACCAACTTTTCCTGACGGAGGCGGAACACGATCCTGACATTATCTCCAACACGATTTTTTTTTATCGCATCACCCTACTTCATTATCATAGAGGAGAAAAATATATTCCGATCAGTCTTAAGTATATGTTCGTAGCATCGAAGCGAACCGTTACTTCATTTCTATTAATGCTTTACAACTGGTTAAAAGTTGTTAGCCAAATCAACTAGGAAGCTCCGCCCCATGCATTGCATGGCAACACCGACATTGTTGCCTAGTACGATTCGAAGAAATATACCACAAAGGAAAAGGTAATTACTTAGAGAGAAAATGAATTCCAAACGATTTATTTCTGAACCAAAGAAGTTGATCCGTATTCGTAAAATATATTTTACGAAGGATACTACCTTAAATATTATTTTAAATGGAACCACAAATTTCAAAAAACAACCAACCTATAGCTATGCATCTTTAGCATCATATTTCTTCTTTTCATCCACCTGTCCTTCTATATTCATTTTAAGGATCCTGATTATCCTAAAAATCTAAACCTCTTCTTCTAAAGACTTCCAAGCGAATCCTTCAAACAAATCTTATACTTTATCATCCATTTACCTCCTATTTTGCCTTATATCTTGAATAAGTCTGTTTCAATGTAATTGTCCTCCTGAGCCAATTTCCAACCGAAATCTTTAGTAATCTCATACTGCCTTATTCTAAAGGAGCCTTCTCAATTACGACTTATAAACAATAAACCATTTTTTTTTTTAAAATAAAATCGTCGAACTAAAATTAAATTCATGTCTCGATTGATTAGTTGAGGGTAAAACAAGGCGCGATCGAATAAGGAATACCACAATAATGATAAAGCTCAAAGTAAAATCTGTAAAAACCGTGATTGAGGAGAATCAACTCCATTGGCAAATGGATGAAAGAAGGAGGCTAGAACAGCCTATGAGACACAGGTAGATATTCGTAGACCAAGAGGAAGACCAAAAAAGAGATAGGAGAAAGTCATAAAAGAAGCCTTTGTAGCTAGAGAAATGGACTGGAGAAAGAGAAGAGAATTGGCAGGAGAAAGATATCTTTGGTCCAGGCTCAGTGAGAGAACCCTGTGTAGGTAGGGGCTCGATGAAGAAGAAGAAGAAGACTAGATATCCCTGCAAAAAAGTGGTTTTCCATATTCTTTAAGTAGATGAGCCAGGAATAATGTTTCAAATTATCAATATGGATTTTTTTATCCGGACTTTGAATTGAAGCAGCCACTTAAGTTACGTCACTAGGATGGGTGAACCGCGTTTCAGAGTGGAATTTTGAAAACGAGGTCCTATAAATTTAAACCGTTTCCATGATTTTGTTTGTTGTGAAAATCTACTTACAACAAAAGTAAGTATATTGTAGTTGCACAAACATGCTACGTTAAGGTTTTTTAAAGTAGGAGATATCTTACTCAAAAAATGTTTACCAAGCGACCTCTTCCAACTCCATTGCAATAGCTTTCACTAAACCTAGGACTATGCATAAACAGCTGGTTGTTTACCTCCATGTACTCTAACTCCTAACCTACGGACTCGGTAATAAATTGTAACCTTATCGAGAAATCTTAGCTTGCGTGTTCCCCTCAAGGAAATCGTTAGCTGGAATTAATAATTGGTCGTTCAACTCTAACCTATATTTTTGTATCTATCAAACTACAATTTAGGTCCCCCTTGGAATAGAAGTTAGCATAATGAATACAATTTACTACTATCATAAAACTGTGTCGGTGTCCTGTGAATAGGCCTACAATTTCGAATTATCGATTATATGAGGCAATGTTTTATGAGAACAATCAATAACAAATTATAAAATTAGCAAGCTTTGGTTAATTGAAAAATAAAAATTTTAATTCGCCAATAACTTCTTCAATCGAAAATCTAACATGAACATTTTAAATATAAACTCAAATGAAAGTTAATGATAATCAAAATGGTCTAAGCTTAAAATGTATATATTTTTTTTTTTTTGTATTACCTAAACATTTCTATAATCTAGATTTCATAGTGTTACTCTACTAGATAAAATCGATAATCCAAAACAGCAGCTTAAATATTACAAATTACATTTCAATAGCTTAACTGCAGTTGAAACACAAGTGCATATATTGATAAAGGTTATAAATAATAACGATTTATAATCTTGTTAGATAACATTAAAACGTTTTAAGTAGAGAAATCTGTTACATTGCTTATTGACACTGACCTATCGTACTTATTGCGTAACATATTTGCTGATTGACAGAAAATATTTTATATAATTAAAACAATTCAAGGAAATATGTGAGCATCTACTTTCCTCGATATATGTCACCGTTATTACCGTATTTATTCATAATTCTTTTTTCTCATAACTATCGAGGTGGTCAGTTTCACAAGGCTTTTGAAAGTTAGTAATTTTGTAATAATAAAGAACACATATAAACGAGGAAGATAATACATTATGTAAGTCTTTATGAAATGAAAATCATAGTCATTTTGTACATTTTGAACCTATGATAATTGGTATTACTAACTAATATTGACAGTTATAAGTTTTACAAGAAATAACCTAAAAATTTGAAAACAAAGACGTGAAGCAGTTTTAGAAAACAACGCCTATAGGGGGGTCACTGACAACCACTCCACGACAAATAGAACGAGGAACGAACCTGTGATAACCTGTGTGGATTTTGGTTTATTATTTTCAATAATAGACCTTTGGAATCAACCAAAGAAAAAATTTTTGTAATCCCTCCTCATAATTTGAGGTTTTACGTTTCAAGATACGTAGAATACAAATATGGAATAAAAAAAAATCCGTCCGTCCGCCGTACGCCGTCCGCGGCTTTGCTCCGAGATTGCTGGAACGATTTTCTTGAGATTCGGTACCAATGTCACAGGTCCCCCAAGATGATCCTCAGAACTCGACATTGCCATCCGTCAGTTTGTTTCAAAATGGCGGCGGATTAGAGATCTTATAAGCCCATAACTCGGCCATTTATAAAGATAGAGGGAAAACGTAAGGTGTTTTGGAATCAGCAAAAGACATTAAAAATAATAAAAAATAAAATTTATATAACTGTCGATTAGAGATTTAATATGCTCATAACTCGGTCATTTATAAAGATAGAGGGGAAATGTAAGGTGTTCTGTGTGCTTTCATTGTATTCAAACGAAATCTGATGAAATTCCCTACAAAAAAAAATCATTTAAATCGGACTAGTATTAGCTGAGATATAGCTTAATGAGCTTCGTTGACTAATTCTCCGTCTTCTTCTTTTTTTTACTTGGACAGAATAGATATTTTTGAAATATTACTAAGTGTAAATAATAAACCAATGTATAATAATTTGCAGCGTTTTTTGGAGTGATGTGGAGTGGCTGGAATTCCATCGATCCTAAACTCCATCACTCCAACCGACTATGAGTTTGAAAAACTGATGGAGTGAAACAAAGGACTGCAAAGTTTTTAGGCTGTGCTATAATAATAAAACAAAATTTTGGTTAGTATATACATAATAGATCAAATTGACGATATTGGCTGTATAAAATATGATATAAAAATATTGACATGTATAACTTGAAATTTTGTTAATTTTCTTTACTAATAATTATGTAAAGAAATATGAATATTAATTTAAAGAAAATAAATTTTATAGTGGCTTTAATATATGCTTAAAGCATTACACAACTCATTGAGTTAAGACCAAATTATGTAATGTTCTTGCAAGGCATTATTTGCATCCCATAAATTCTCAAGAGTTATATTAATCTGCACAATGAAATATTTATGGACTGTACTTAAATATTACAAAATAGGGGCTTACCGACATATCAATTTTATTTAAAAGGCGTGATCAAAATTATCAATTAGAAATTGAGGCGCTGTCAAACGCCCTTTTTTTGGAGTTTGCATTTTTGGAATCCTTGATATCTATTTAGTTTTTTCTAAAAATATCAAAGTCATAACATAATTTATAAAGTTAATATAACTGTTTTAATGAGACAAGCTTACATGCCCTTAATCCATAGAACTGTTCAATGATGATTAAGCATGGATTTTCTATCTTGTTTTTATGACTTTTTGAATAAATGTGTTAGCGAAACGATCGTCTGTGTTGTCTAATAATCAAAAAAGTGACTATTGGTTTTTATTCATAAAGCAGCATGTACATATTTATCATATATAATTGTTATATATTTTATGCCTAACAGTGGATTGATGAGTATGCTGTGTTTGAGGTACCCAAGGTATTTGGGCAGTACAGATGTTAATAAAGTATTTCTCTCTACATTTTATTCTATTTTGAGTATTGATAGAGGTATTTTGTTCTTTGTAGATTTAGTTCTTGATTTAAATTGTGGTTTGCTCCTTTTGTTAGAAAAATACAGAAATATCAAAATTCATTATCTTAAAAAAAAATAAAAAATGTATATTTGTATCCGAATAAATGTAGAGTTTATATTTTTTTTTCTTTTTTTTTTTTTACATTCTATTGAAAATTTAAGGAGATGGGCCCAGTGGCGGTCAAGAATAACATACGACAGTGGTAAATAATTATTAAATGACCACGTTTCGACCCATATTGTAGGTCTTCATCAGGGCTCAACCAGACAAGTAGGTGGAGACTCAGTGTAATAAATTGTCACCACTGGTAAATGTTATTCTTTACCGCCACTCGGATTATTTCCATTTAGATTAAACACACGATCAACTATCAATAAATAAAATAATATTGAAAATTTATTTTCTTTATTTTGTGAGGTCTATTGAAAAAGGATATATGACCACTTACTCTTCTTTGGTGTATATTTTACAATCTGCAATAGACTATGATCTGAAATTAAGCGATTTTATTATCCAATGATACACAGTATCGAAAATCAATACAATAATAAACGAAAGCTTATTTCAAATATTTTTATATAATTTACAAAACTTTAAATGGTGATTCCTATGAACATGGTTTTCGGACATACGCCCCTTTTTCCAGCTACTCAATTGTGATGGCAAAGTTACTAATTCCATCCTTCTAATATGTCCATGATTTTCATAATATTTAGAGCTGTTTCTTATTAATGTACAGAATCACAGTAAATGTGAGTTAGCAATAGTTTTGAAAATGGCCTGTAGGAGCATAAATCACCATTCAGTGAAAAATGGAACACTGGATCGTCCTGTAGGGGCTTCTAAAATCTTGTTCATTCGGAACACTCCACTCGCTCCATTCTATCGTTCCATTTGGAGTGATCGACAGTGGCCGCCTTTGCACGCATAATTTAATATTCTTGTAAATAAAATGTAAAATATGTTATAACGATTTAGTTCCGAATTTTTTAACGAAATTTGGTCTATTTAGCTTTCTATGATGATTGAGGCATTAATGGACCAGGTTATCAAGCCATAATGTCATTTTTGTTATTAGATGAATCATTTCAAACAAATACAGTTGGCTTAAGGTAATTTGGTAAAATTACGTAAAAGAAAGTAATGTTCTTAAAACTTCGAAAAATTTTTTACAAAATAACATAAAAATATAATTTAACTTAAAGATACCAATGAAATGGTAAATCTATGAGCAAATAGATTGTACAGAAAAAAGTAATCGTTAATCTAATTTCTTCCAAGTTATTCAAGAGGGAAATCTAAAAAACACTTCCTCAATAAACGTTACGATCATTGACAGTAAATGGCATAAAGTATGAGTTTTTATGTGTTCATGAAATTAGCATTAATTTGCATTAATGTCCTAATGCAGTTTTCCTAAAGAGGATCATGACTTACGTCTTAATCGAGGAACCTAATAACAACTGCCGATCTATTCAAGCTGTCATTTTAACGGCCCATACCAATAATATAAATCATAAAAGTTAAACCGGGCAATAAAGAAGAAGCAGTAAAGATAGGATATGACTAAGCAAAGCGGGCATAAAACATAGAGATAATGGAGACCTTGAAAGTGCACTGTTACCAGGTAATGCTGGCCTTGACATCAGCTGTCTTGGAAATCGTTAGGCCAGCGCATGCGCTCTCTCAGTTGTAGGCTCGCCGTTCTTACATAAGTATCGTTCCACTTCGTAACATCACATATAAGTCAATAAATATATAATGTATGCAAGGTGTTTCAGTTACAGGCAGGCATTTCAGGTAGTAATCCAGTAAAAAAATAAGATGATTAGAAGAGGATTGTTGAATTGGAACAAAAAATAGAGCTAAAATGTACGGCAAATTTTAGGTCTAGTATGCATATCTTCTTCAAGTATACGCAAACAAAACACGAATAGAATTTAAAACGGACAATAAAAGATGAAAAACCGTAAGTAAAATAAAAAGTAAGAATAATATAAAGAAAATCAAGGACTAGAGATTAAAAATAAAATCACACAAATAAGGAAATCATAAAAAAATAAATAGAGTTAAATCACAAAAAAATGGTAAAATTGTAAAGGTAAGGCACACAAGCAGGTAAATAGTAAGTCATAAGAGGGTTGAGGAATGCGTAGTCATATATCTGTATTCGAGTACATTTACAGAGATACTAAACTATTGTATAAATTAAATACATAAGATATATAATCATGATTATTTCAAAATATTAATTAATCCTAAGCAGAGACGATTTTTAATAACATATATAATCGTTTATATATATGCATCTAATATATGTGTGCGTATATATATATATATATATATATATATATATATATATATATATATATATATATATATATATTTCTATATTTACATATATTGTATAAGATATATTTGGCATATCATTAATTCTTTTGAAGTTATAAGAAAACAAAATCTCAAGAAACATTATCAAACTAATATGAAGCATGATCAATGTAATATTTTTTTGTAGATAATTAAAGTACAGCAATAAAAATTAAGAAAAAAAAAACATGACTACTGGGACCTTTTTCATCCTGTATCTATAACTTTTAAATAAGTGCAAACTAAATTTATTGGACAAATAATTATTGTATTATTATTATTATTATATTCCATTTTTTTATATCTTATTCTGAAGCACATTAAATAAATTTTATTTTCCTACTAATTAAACATGAAGCAGATTAAAAAATTATAAAAGCATACAATTGAAAGACTATTCAGTTCTGAATAAGAAGCTATAAATGTTATTTATTTATTAATGTCAGAGATTGTCCAAAAAACGTCAATTTTGGTTAATGCCACACAAGGTACAAAATGAATTATGATTTTTATATTTTTTATGATTATAAACCAGCCAACAAAAAAGCAAGTC